>LUCH01007680.1:9511-22805 GCA_013368495.1 Paragonimus heterotremus | reverse complement strand
ACAATGGTCAATGGACCACAAATGTGCAAACAGGTCTCTTGGTGACTGTTGTATTCAAGAACGACGGAAATACCAGTAGTAAGTAAGCTTTATTAAAGCTACCGTTTCAAGTAACGTTACGGAAAACTCTCAGTCCAGACGGTCCAGGCAGCCGATGTCCGCATGTGTTATCGATCGCTTGAAGGTCAGAGCAATCTGATTGGCCGACTGCATGGCTCACTTGCATTCGATTGGACACAACAGTCACCAAGAGACCTGTTTGCACATTTGTGGTCCATTGACCATTGCTTAACTACATCGGGGCCAGCTTGCAAAATGGGATCATGGAAATTCCAGATTTCCAAGTCATCTGCATAGAGAAGAGAGTGACTGGACACTTTTTCCGGTAAATCACTGGTATAAATTGAAAATAATAGTCGACCAAAGACGGATCTTTGTGGTACACCCGCTGAGATACGTGTGAGGGAGGAGAAATCAGGGAGGGCTTTAGCACAAAAGGTTCTGTAGTTAAGAAACGAGACGATCCGGCGGTGAGCATCGCCTCTGATGTCATATACCTCCATTTTCTGTAGAAGTGAGCCGAGTGATACTCGGTCGAATGCCTTAGCAAAGTCGAAGAAAATAGCGTCTGATACAAGGCCATGATCTCTAGCATCCGTTAGGCTGTCCATAAAAAGCAGTATATATTCGTTACGCGGGACGTATTTGATAAAAATCTGTGCTCAGATACAAAGATGAGAGTACTGTCAGAAAGGTGCACTCAGATAGCTCGTTTCAGGAGACGCCCCAAGATTTTGCACGAAATACTCGTTGGGCTGACTGATCGATAACTGGCAGGAGAGTGCTAATCAACAGATTTGTAAATAGGGGTGACGGTAGTGTTGTAAACCCTCCTAAACGATACGCTGTTTCGTCCTTGCCATTGTAGTTCGCTTGGCAGAATTCGGAATCTCGTCCCGATAATAATTAACGCGAAAATCTCGGTCCCGAAAAGTACCGCGACTGTCCGCGTATTCGCTCCCAAGACAAGCCAAAAGACGCGTGCAAAAGAGTTTTGTTCCGCCCCAAAACGTGTGCGATATGGGCGAAAAGGACAAAGTACTTATAGGGTGCGCAGTGGCCAACGTGGTCAGTTGCCGGAAAAAAATAGTTAAGGTCACTAATGTGCATAGCGGAATAAAAAGTCAGATGAGTAAAAACTAGCGAAGGTCAACTCTAGGCCGCTCTGAGAAGGTCCGCTAACTAGGACAAAGTCAATCGTCTTTTTTCTCAAGGACTGAGGCGGTATTTGGACGTTAGAAAATAAACACCCTAACAGATAGCCTCCTTCCATTCCTCGAGAGGGATATCAGCTGAAAGAGTGGATATGAGAAAGTTATAAATTGGTTTTGCAAGTACAGACGACGCTTCTTTCAGTATGCAAGGAAGAGTCTGATCCAGGCACATTGAATTAGAGGGGTTAAATTTAGAATGCAATCCCTGAACGTAGTGTATTGATAATTCTGCGAGTATAAGAGGCTGCTTGAATACCAGTGGATATATGCACTGGTAGTAGGGTGATGAATCAGAGCTGTAAACGACGGTGTACTGATCCGTGAATAATTGAGCAACGATTTTGGTTTCAGAAGTGATTTCTCCGTTCGATTGGTTACAAGGACGGGTCTAAGGGTGGGTCCTTGCGACGGTATCACATGTATTTGAAGTGAGGGTTTGTTTGAGCGTGCTATGTTGAACACTTTTGATTGCTCTTGGAGGCGACGGCAATGGATTTCTGAATGGCACCAATTGCGCATTTTCAAAATGCCCCACTGTCTTCGGGCTTATTGGATTGTCTCTGCCTGGCAAACAGTGTCGCACGGCTGTCAAGAAGTCGACGAAGAGATTTGCCTCGGACACAATGTGATCACAAACTCCACGTGTTTTGTCCAAACTTTCTGTCGCGCAACTAATGTCAGAGTTGATTCAAAGCTATCTTCTGAAGCTTGTTGAGAGTGTCATGTCCAAGGCACTTTGGTGGGCATTAAAATAAGTGGTGAGAGGAATTCTGATTAAGAATAAATTCATTCGAATGAGACAGAAGAGTTTCATCGTCCAAAGGTGAGCTCGATAGTGAGTGGTAGATAACTCTTTTTAATAGCAAATCGTGACTACAGAGACGGAATATTGCTGCTGCGTACAAAAAGAGGGGGGTAACTTAAGATTAACGCAGATAGCAGCCCCTTCTGTACGTCCTCTTTTGCAATTATCACAGTAAACTGAATAACCAGGGATACATATTTCATTATCATTGAACTCTGGTATCAGCCACGTTACCGTGAGAGCCACAATGTGTGGATGCTTGTCGTGTATTAACTGTTTTGTTTCGGATGTTTATTCATTATATTAGGAAAGTTGGTATAGATACAACTTAGTGCCATCTCATCATAGGGTGACCTCAGAGGAGAAACATAAGAGGGTTGAAGAACGAAGCCATGCTTCCTATGAGAACACGAAGAGGAGTTAATGACGATGAGTAGACTTTGTGGGGCTCCTTATGCCGACTCTTCTTTTGAAGCGTCTCTGAATGGTCGCAACTTGGTTCCTGCTTCTGAGCCACAGCGACAACCTCTGCGTAAGTACGGAGGGATTGGTGAAGTGAGTGTGACTAAACATTTACATGGCATGTTTGTGTACCAAGCTTGGTGCCTGTCCACATAACTACTCTAAGTGGTTGTTGCATGGGTACTCTTTCTCTCGACTGTGGTCTGTACTGACGGTATTTGGGGAACACTGCCTGTTCGTGTGCCATTCGGTGGAAGGCGATTTTTGCAAGTAACCTGCCAAAAAATTTGCTTTTTGGTTGGCAAAGCGTTTCAGTTTTTTCCCTGAAAGGACCTATCTGACGCCGAATGAAACTCAATCACGTGGTTACCTTGCACAGTAGCTGTCTCAGAAGCCTTTTTTACTTTCTTCAAACAGGGGTGCGTGTCTTGTAACGCCTGCTGCGTCTTTTTAAAGGCTACCGGTCAGACGGTGGTCTGGGAATACCAGGTACCAGCACTTACATCGCCTGTTCAGAAATAGAATTCACAGGCTCACGCACTGCGGGAAACCAAAGTAATTGTATGGAGTGGCGGCTTCAGTGACTGTAGCCTGATTGTCAGACGCTTCCAACGACCCAGCCTCTGAGTGGTCTTCCGGTTAGTCATTACTATATCCTTCAGTGTACCGTACGTCAGAAACCCTAGAAGACGGTAGAAAGGTTTCAAAACCTGCAATGAATTTTTTTCTGCAACATAGAGTTCTCAGCTTTCGCTCTTCAACAGATCTATCTCGTGATAAGCTTTTGAGATAACTTAATCTGGACTTAAAACCTGGGACTGGGTTACCATAATGCCTTTTATAGCTTTGGTCTTTCGGCTCTAAGCCAGTTGGCACGTATAATGGAACCGCAGAAATTAAGTATCGGGATGGCAAGCATTTGCTCGGCCAACATCAATAGGTCGCTTTTTATTACGTAGGTACCCCATAGTATCACGAGAGTACTGTGTTCACTTCTATCTTTAATAGCTGTTGCCGCATCTTTCATTGACTGCTCAAAAGGTTTTATAGCCTTCTTAACGGCTATCGATGGTGGGCATGTGATACGAATGTCATTAACTCTGACTAGCCTCTCCTGTTGCTGGACGACAAAAGTCAACGAATCACTGAGTTACACAAGGTGTATCTCCAGTACTTTGGCGATTCGTGTCTCAGTGTCAGTAATCAGCTTCTGCAGATTGCCCGAATTGGGTACCAAAAGTGAGAAATATACTTCCAAAACTACATGACATATAGGCGAATTCCATGCAGCTTTGTTATAATGCTGAGTACTGACCCACTATAAATCTGGTGCAGTTGGTGTGGAACCATTCATGGCAAGAACCGCACTCCATTCAGCGAATCACCGTCACGGAGCACCCCGGACGGCCACATAAACGAACAACAGATGAACCCGTTATTATAAATGGCTTTCGGACGAAAAATGTCAATGGAAAATCGTCTGAACTAAACAGTAATACACACTTGTAGTTAAAAAAGTGGCTGAAGAAAAGCAATTCCCGATAGAATGACAAATTCAAGTTCGAATGGGCACAGAACAGCTGGGTGAACTCAGCTGTCAATTTCCAAAATGTAAATGTGAGGACCAATATCGAATCGTCAGTAAAACCGATCTAAGCGAAAAGCGAAAAAATTCAAGCCGAGCTCGCATTATCCGCGAATCTGTATCTCAAACCGTGGGTCGTGTTCGGAGGCTATCCATAGAGTGCTTTATTTGTTATGCGTGGCTTCAGAATTCGTATGTGGGTTCGATAGAAAAACAGTGTAAGACGTTACTGTCAATTGCAATAGGCCCTATCTAATTAGCCTGTGCTCGCTTCATGTCTGAATGTTAGGGTGAGCACGCAGTAGGTAGCATAACTTCCAATGAAGCTGTGAAAATGCCAGTCGACTAATTCATGGTCTTTCTGGCCAACAATGATCCTGCTAATTTGCAAAACACTGCCAAAGAAATGTATGTTTCCATTACGTCTGCGCGAAAGCACCTCAACATCATTTGAGGTATATATCTACTGCCAGCTCTCCATAGGTGAGCCATGTAGTTGTGACAAGACAATTTTATCAACCTCCTGTGTTTGTAATGGCCAAGGGGCTTACTCAACAAAAATGTGTTTGTATGTAGCCATCAGCCCCTGCGACATAGTCTGAAACCAAATCTAAACGCTCCAGAAGCACAAACGCACCTGCTATTGTCTGCTGCTCGGAATGTTTCGAAAGCTGCTTAAAGAGTCGAAATGAGCAAGATCCGGAACTCTAAATTGATCCGTATAAAAATTGTTAGTGCGCCCACCCTGTTACCGTCCCAAGACGCTTCCGTCGTGAGGAAGAAAAAAGAACGATTGACTCGATCTTACTTAGCGGAACTGTTCAAATCGGTCATTAGCGATCCCAACTCACTTTTATTTTTCGGCAACTGTTCTCTTGATGTCTTGGGAATGTGTGGTTATTACACTTTTTATAAATACCTTGTACTTGTCGCCCTAGCCGCACCTCGTTCTGGAACGAAACAAAGCTTCTTATTTTGAACGCGTCTTTTGGTTTGTCTTGGGAGCGAATACGAGGACAGTCGCAGTGATTTTCGGGACCAAGATTTTCGCGTTAATTATTACCGGGAAGAGAATCCGAATTCTGTCAAGCGCATTACGATAGCAAGGACGAACCAGCGTATCGTTTAGGACAGTTTACAACAGACACCTTGCATCTCGAGATCTGTCATGTAGCTAGCTAGGTAGCCGGATTCATTGCCTGTTGATAAACTCCGACTGTTTTGAATAGTGTTGACAATGGCTGAGAGTGTAGTTTTGGATTCTCGTAAATTGTGTGGCAAAATGGACGCCAGGGTTTATCCGGACATATCATGGATGAAACCCCAGATTCGCAATCTAGTGGGAAAGGATAGCTTTGTTGGTCCATACAACTCGAAATATCACCATTCGAGGTGATCCGCACTCCTAGACGAGTCTTTGTGAGCGCGACTGGAATCACTGGAGCTTTATTATGTCTGCATTTGAACTAGCTGATATTCGTGTTGAGTGCATCCCCCGCATCCAGTGGCCTAATACTGCACTTGACGAATTCAGTTCGAACCTTTTCAAGGTCTCTGTTACATCACAAGAAATAACAATTTATTTTCTGAGACGATTTCGCCACACCTTATAAAGTTGCAGTGAGGGGAAGCTGTGATAATACTCGTTGAGAGCTTGGCCTCTCAGCGAACCAATGTGGGCCTTGCCGAATAGGGTGCTGCATGGACGGCTAGTTGACTTGAGGATTGAAAGGGTAGGAATGAGGTCACCTCTAATCTAGCAGGACTCTAACGGGTATATGTTCAGAGCTGATAGTCTGACTTCGTATGTCTCGGTTCGAAGGTCCCGAACGGCACTTTGTTGCACTTTTCCAAGAAGCACTTTGTCCTTTTTAAGCTCACATTTCCATTCGCTCGGCGTGGACTGTGTAAACCGTTAGGTGGCAGTTTAAGGCACTGAGAATCAGTATACCTGAAAATGTTCTTACCAGCTCTAAGGCGTTATTAACCTATTTTGCGTTTGTCACAACGTTAGGTGGACTCGAAAGTGTATGAGAGACCAACGTGCAGAGGTCCTTCTCCGACAGGACTGCCTAAGGAGGTATGCCGTGAAGACAGTAGATGATATTTGCCGAGCAGCGGATGTGTATTATATTCCTTTTTTCCGCGATAAAAGTAAACTTATTTACATGCGTCCAATCATACGAACCGTCGAAGTCATGCTGTAGAAAGGTTGGGTCAACCGAAATGTTCACAGCACGGCAACTCTTGACGTCATTTGCAAACAGCAACAGTAGGGACGAGAAGATACCGAGTAAGGATTGATCAATAAAGGAACCTCGGTAACACCAATATAGCTTGTTTGGCAACCAGAAAACGTGGAATTGACACTCACTCTGTTGTTGATTTGTGAGTTAAGACTCCAGCCACTGAAGAGGATTATGTTACACATCATGTGGATGGAGTTTGCCAGGCAGAACAACATGATACCTGCATCTAAAAATATCGTTTCATTTACCTTGCAAAAGGCCTAACACATTATTATTCTGGATGACCTTCAAAGCTGACACAGATGTGTGTTTCTCCGCTTTTCAAGAGCGTTCCCAGCCTTCGTTGCTATTTTTGGCATCCCGCCTATACAATCTTTTTGTGATTGGGGCCTCGTTGTATTGTCTGGTCCATTTTCGACCTTACTTTCTCATTAGTCACAAATTCCGTAATTATGGGGGAGTTTATGACCATGTTGTCTTCGAATTGAGTGACATAATAAAGCTCTGTTAGAAAGCCATTGTTCGTGCCTTCATGAGTTAGTTTTGGGTGGTTGGTTTGGCCGGGAAGTTCCGAGTTAATCGTGTATACTCCGTCGTCTGTTGTTCATTGCCGGTATCCGTCGTTCCGTTACCCGCCATGTCATTAACCACTGTTCTATCATCTGTTGTAGTGAACTTACGCGCTGATATACTGTAGATCCAGTTACAATAGTTCCTTTGTAAGTAGATTAGGTGAACGGTGAGCTAAGGGATGGGCAATCTGTTCAATCGCTTCGTGGGGTTTTCTCTGAGAAACGCCACCTGGACCAGGAGAACATTCTTTAAGGCATCGGAGCTTACCCAGAAATGGGAAATGTGGCAGTCAGGTTCGTGCATTGCATCGATATAGAAGGCTATGGTGATTAGGCCTTCAGTCTTTCCATGTGGAGCCTTGTCAGATGGACCAAAGGGAGTAGTTAGTGGAAATGTCAATGAAATTATAAGGTTGTTAAACTACTGACCGCGTAGGAGTTTTTGAGTGGTGAGGCACGAACCTATAGGAATACAACAGAAGTATTTTTTATGGTTACGGCACTGCTGTCTTCCGAATCAGGAAGATGGGGATTAGATTTACTCCCAAACGAAGATCATTCCGCAGTACCTATCATCGTCACAACGAGGCTGAACCTTGGCGTGATGTGACGACTTGCACATCTCGATGACCTATTAGGCTAAACTGGGCAGTGTACCGATTACACCGACAGAGTCACTCCTACCAGGCAAGACACTGGGTAAAGATCTAACCAATCACAGTCTCTCAGTCTTCTAGGTTGGGGGTTTGGGGGAAGTTTGGCATCTTTTCCCGAAAAAAGTGCTGGATTGGGGACACTGTCATCTACCCGCTGCTTTGTAGAACAGACTTTTGAGCCAAAGGTTTTAGTTGAGAACCCTAATCGTTCTCCTGTTTAGGGCTGGGCGATCTGGTAGTATTTCAGACCACACAACTATGGTTATTCGCAGTACCAATAATTCCAGGCCGCATCGGCTGTCTCGCTGTATAACTCTGCTCGTCCTTGTTACTGTATACAGCAGGGTGGATAGACAAAAGCGTGCTACACCCCACTCCTTCTGCACTGTCTTATCAAAGTAAGTTCTCACTCTTGTCGATCTTACTTCTAGTAAGTGATATGTAAGCTCTACAACAGATGTAGTTAACTCTAGTGACACTGTACCGGTTGGCCCCATCTCTTATCATCCAGCCTTAGGTCTCTCTTATCCATTGCTTAGACCTAGAATGCGAATTAATATAGGTGCTTTCAACGGTTCTTTCGATGGTTCTCTTATTCAAGAAAGGAGTCCGAGGATCTTGCGGAAACCATAGGGCAATTAACTTGGTCCAAGTTATTACTAGCGTTCTGACATCCATTATGCTTCGTCGACTCACTACAGCTCGGAAAGCACATTCTAGCGGAGAGCAAGCAGGGTTTCGTTCTGGGTAAAGACGTATCGGTCGAAATTTTACACTTCGCAAAATTCTAGAGCAATGTCATACCTACTATCAACTAACAGTCGCCATATTTCTTGTCTGTAAAGCTGCATTTCATTCGATAGATCGATTTACACTGTTTGAATCGCTTAAACTTAGAGGTGTACCGATCAAGTATGTGAACATACTGTCGGCGATTTGGTTCCATACTTCAGCTTAGATTAGGCTTTACGGTGAACTCTCCGACAGTCTTAGCACTAGGACCGGCGAAGGTCATTTGTGAACTCAAATTTACATTACTTCTGAATTTTGTCATGCCTTGCTGTCATGGCTTTTTGACCTAGGTGTTGGTGGCCGACTTTGCTCGCATGTTAAATTTTACCTTGCCCTCTTCTGCAAACAACTCTACTTGGTGGATACCAGTCCCGTTTTCGCAAGCACACCAGAAACTCACGTTATATGCCACTTTTGGCGGAAATCATACCCATAATGATAGTGTGTCGAACACCAAAGTTCCTTCTTCTGAACGACGCAAACCCCTGCTTGCTGACCGAACATTACTAAAACCTGTCACCTTTGATATCCGAACACTTATGCAATAAGTCAGCAGAGAGTTCCTGCACGTACTTTGGAGACCCTCGCCGTCGGTATCTGTGGTGTCGCTGAAAAATGGCTTCAGGTTTCTGGCATAATGCTCCAATCTCCGTCAGCCGCTTCACCATACGGGCACAATGTAAGCTTGTCTGGGGACCCTGCGGCTCAAGCCAGTGGACAAGTAGGTGTCGTAATTGCCCTAAGCATATACGGAGAGAAGACGTTGCTTGATTTGATCCGCGCCAACAACCAGCATTGAGATGTCATACTTGGAGGTACGGTCAGAACATCAGCAAACGCCCATCACAAACGTTGTGTGTTTGTTGTTGCGGCATACACCTCTACAAACTGTAGTCCAAACGTAGTAAAAGACGATGTCGATCATCAGCCCACTGACTTGCTACACACAACGCGACGTATGGACTTGTAGAGTCCCGAAAATGAGTTTAATAAAGCATAAGCTTTATTGACCAACAGGCTAGTTAGCATGCTACGCGCGCACTCGCGTTTGTGAGTCAGCATTCCAGTCCACAACACCCCCAGGTTTCGGCTCACGCGTCGTGTGCACTTCTGCCCGGTTTATGTGTGAGCGGTACTTTTTATCGGGGGTTTTCCGCTTGCCATTCTTCGTCCGTTGGTCCGATTTCGTTGAGCGATGGCTCGTCCGGTCGCTTGTGTTGTCCGCCATCTATCCACTGCGGGCTTTGACCGTATTCCACGACCGTGTCGAGATATTCCTGTGAGTGTTGGAATAATCGCACCTCCAATCTGGTCGTCCATTCTATTTTGCCTGCCATGTCTCGCCCGTTGGTCCGATCCAGTCGAGCGATGACTCATCCGGTCGCCCATGATGTCTCCGATCCGCTCGCTTTGGGTTTTTGGACCTACCTCCCCCTGTGTTGAGTTATTCCGCCGTGTGTTGGAATACTCGCACCGCCGATTTGATAATCCACCATAATACCAGACAAAAGACGAGAAACGTACCAGACGAACTCTAACAAATCCAACATGCTCCATCCTCGTTCTTGGCTCACATCACTAGTCTGCCTTAGTGGCAAGTTATCTCCTGACCAATACTATATCTTAAGAATGTCCGAACATCCAATTATGATCCTTTAATAGAAGAAGTTGAATAGTTATGGAGTGATCTCGAATACGCACACGTTCGACTTCCAGATGACCGCGAGAAAGCTGTAGACCTTCGACCACTGGCTTCCATCAAATACACATCTCAACCGCCACAACCTATTTTGTTAGATCCTGTTTAAAACCCTTCTATTGTTGGCACGCCCTGCACCAAATCATACATGACAGAAAATACTGGTGTTTTGATCCAAGAACGCGGATGGCACAGGGGTTGTTTATTTGACAAAACAACACATGGGTTAAGCGTTTAAACAAAACCACTCATTTGCACGCGGTATTCGGCCTCAGACTGTCTCGGCTGCCACAGACGTTAATACTCAGTTTCTTTAAGTAGCAGGGACCATTGTGGGCGATGCTGCACTCTGATGCTCCTTCTTGCATTTTTCCAGTGGTTTGTACGATGTCAAAATATATGCTCTGCCCCTACTACTGAATAGCCGCAGTATGAGTAGTATAATACGATAGCTCATGTTCACTGCACTAGGGTACCAGGAACAAACGTTGAAAAGCTCTCCATTCAATATAGGATTAGACCTTACTTACTTCCAAATAGCGAGGCTTGACCTCGCTTCACAGTTTTCCTATGATCGTTGTTCTACGATAACCCACTTCATACGCTGGACAGTTAGCCCCAAATAATCCACCGTTACATTGGTTACTTTTTCATTGCAGGGGAAAATGTCATATTTTATTTCTACATCAAATTCTTCTCGTTCCTATCATACTGATTCCTCTATATATTATTCTGATCTTCCATTCTGTTCGTTACATTGTAGATCACATGCCTCGTTTTCTGATTGATTAAAACCTTCCTATCAGGCGTTGTCTTCTCTTCACTCTCTCGGTTACTCCTCACAGATCTATTCGTTACAGCAATCACTACCAAGTACCCGATTCTTTACCTGCTTGCTGTTTACTCTTTGTGTCACCTGATGCGAGCGATCGAACACAGATATCGATTGTCAAGTACCTGGAGACGGTTCACTTGTTCTACCATGAGCTGCCACGTTTCGTGACTGTAATCTATTCAATTCTCTTCTGTTGCCGTATATACGCGACATTTAATCCACAGAGAGATGTCTGTCTGCCACTAGAACTGTCCTAGATTAGCAAATAACGTCGTAGCCCTAGAAATACGTGCTTCTATTTCATTTTTCACACCTTCATCGCCAACGCTAGTTCACAACGTGGTCAACAACTTCCATGACTTCATCATCCAACATTTAATCTTATGAATGCCGTAGACAATCTCCCATCATTTTGTTTACAATAGAATTAAACAGACTTCAAGTTAGCAAACCAACAAGGGTCCTGGTGGATTAAACCTCGTCAACTTCGAATATCATGTTTGGGGAATACACCTACTTCGTATGATATGTTCTTTACTAGCAGACACTAGATTCGAGCTTTGTTCCTGTCGTGTCGTTCCACTGCTGTGTAATCAGGAATAGGCGCAGTGCTGCACCCCATTTGTATAACGTCTGGAAGGTAAATTTTGGTGTGACGAAGTCCGCCGCAATGATTAGCGGTGATTATGGATTTCGCGTGTCAGAAGCTCCATAGCCACATCGTGTTCATGTGTGCACCATGCACACAGCTCTCGGCCTTTAAATATGTCATCCAAGCACTTTCATGGATTGATCAGGAGGATGTGAAAACTGTCCAAAGTAGAGCGAAATATTGGAGAGAGTTTTGAGTGCTTCATCGATCGCCACTTCATTGGTTCGCGGGATAGCTCAGGGTGCTTACCGGGAGTTTCTCAAAACTGCCACACCATGGTATAAAGGAGAGAGCTGACACTACTCCGATAAACTGGAGGTGTTTCTTATATGTGTTGTCACCGTGAGGGCCAGAGTACCTTAATAGTTTCGCTGGCTACTCAGACAGGATGTTCATTTAACTCTGCTTCCTATCGGGACCACTCATTGAGGGACCAATACCATAGTGTTTTCCTACTAGAACCTTTAACTTTATTCAGGATACTGGGAATAAAATCGAGGTGTCTTCCTTCGGATTATGGAGGTTCCTGAGGCTAAAACGATCACATTACTGAGGGGCTGAACACCATGAAGGTCATTTGGACATTTCTTTTCAGCCAGCTTACGTTGGTCTTCCAAGAGTACAGCGGAACCGGAATCCTTCCTTTGAAGTGGCGCGTAGTGGCCCTATGCCGTGTAATTGAAAAAAGAGCAGAACGATAACTGTTAGCTATCGGTCTGTCAGCCTGACCACTATGATGTATACGCGTTTCTATGACTGTTCACTTGTTCTATTATACTGCTCCTTTTTTCCATTCTCTCTTCAGCTTCTGAGGTGCGATTTCAAAAAGAATAAAGCCTATATTCCGGGCCTTCAGTCTTTAAGTCTTAGTTTAGTGCACGATCTGACGAATATCTAATATTTAAAACACTGCGTTCCGTTGATCCAGTTTACCAGTAACGATAGAAGACATAGGTCGCTAAATGTTAATATTTCGTTTACTCTCTTCAGTCACGAACATAAAACATTGGAATATATAAGACATGCGGATAGCACACGGAACGCGCACACCACAGTTAAGGGGTGCTCCATAAACACACAAATGTGGCATCCCGTTAAGGCCAATCCTATGCGTGGACAACTCACCGTACCACAAGCTTGCCAGATGGCTTGTTAACATTGTACACCCCATCCGTCAGAATTTTACCCCCCACTGTGTAAGAGATTCTTTCGAACTGGCACAAACCTCACAGAACGTATCGGTGAGTTCACATAAGATGTTTTCTATTGATGTCGTCTCCTTATTTACAAACGTTCGCCTTCGAGAAACAGTTGACTTTTTGTGCGATTTTATTTCTCATCAGAATCTACCTTTTTGTCTGCCAGTTGATTATCTCAAGGAACCTATACTTTTATGTACAGAGAACATCCGTTTTGACTTTGCGGGATCATCTGATAAGCAAGTAGATGATGTAGCAATGGGCAGTCCATTGGGCCCAACACTTGCAGATATATTTTTAGGAATGATTGAATTAAAACTATCTGATGCTATAGATGGTGCCAGCCTCTACAAACGATATGTACATGATATTTTGCTTTTCACCACTAATATTCATTTTGGTTCACTTTTAAACCTTTTTAATTCTGCTTATTTTAATCTTTCTGTTTCTTATGAAGAGGAAGCAAACAATAGTTTATCTTTTCGAGACATTTCACTCACTAGACGACAAGATG
>LUCH01007678.1:10927-24966 GCA_013368495.1 Paragonimus heterotremus | reverse complement strand
GATAATCGATGCACTTCAGTAATCATTGTAACTAATACGAAAGCGCGATGCCAGTTGTTGTAATTAGAAGTGAACTATATAGGATAACGATCAAACGTATAAGAATCGCAATACGCGATTGAGCACAACAACACAGAACGTGAACTGTCGAATCGTACGTATTCACCAATTATACAGGATATTGAAATAGTAAAAAAATGACATAATATAAGGAGACAAAGCATGTCAGTCATGTTCAGTACAGTACTTCACAGGCCTTCGTTATTCCAGAGAGAGAGGTGGAAAAAATATAGATATCATGTCTTTCTGACCGATCACATTTACAGGATGGTGCACACAAAGAATAATGACATAGAGTTGGGGATGTCAAAATTCAGGAGGGACTCGGATGAAAATGGCTGTTGCGCTGGGAGGCTTCTTTTATTGAAGTTATTTAGCCTAACGTGTGTTTCTTCTCTATCGTAGCGGGCTGTCCAACCTTGAAACCTCTTGATAGAAAAAGGAGGTGGGTTTGTCCAGTGCTGTACGATAGGTAACTGGAGTTGTTTCTCTACATACCATGTTCGAAGAGTCTGTAAATCATGAAAAACGGTGAAATACCCGCACAACAAGCGGAAAGGGATAACCCACAGTGTCAAAGTATCCGGTCAACTAAACAATTTTACGGCCGAAGACTTCACGGATGTTGAAATTTTGATTGACTGCTTCCGGTTTGCTCTGCTTTTTGTGCACCTGTTTAAAACTGCTAGATTCAGGCTGTAGCAGAATGTTCAAATTTCCGGGCTCACCCATTGTTGGAACCGGTCCAATAGAATAAAACCCAGTTATTTATTATAGCCGCTACACACCTAAAATTAGACAAGGATTTCGACAAATGTCCACATTTCGCGTTTACAGTTGTCAGCATGTGAAGTCATAACACGAATCAACAAGACTTGTAACAGACACGACTTCACCAGATCATAAACGAACTCTATGTGGAAAACGCATTACAGACCCCTTGAACGGATACTCTGTTTCCTTCGACAGTTGCAACTTGGACCACCAGTTTTGCAGATGATTTCAAAACTTGAGTACATTGACTATCATTTCACTGAATGCAATACAGGTGTTACTACAAACTCACCATCGTGAAACAGACACACGCATTTGCAAATTGTGTCGACAGTGCGCTTGACACTCGTGAAAGTTGACAGTGACTTCGCACTGGAAATATAAAGGACTGAGGAAGAAAATCCGTGATTAGAAAACTCCATTGGAAATAGAAGAAATCGTGCGACTTGCGGCTGCTGCATGACAACAGTAGATTGGTCCTGGGCATGAGAGATTGTTTGTGAATAGCGCATCTAACCGGCAAGAAGGCATCGTCTTTTAACTCATCTATATCGCCTATCGTCGTAGAGATCGAACGTTCGTATATAAGGTTGAGCATCCGCACTTCCAGTGACTTAAGCACTTTTACAAGCCGCTCCACTTGAGACACGAAACTATCAAATGGAAACGACCAAAATATGTGCAATGGACCGAGTTGTTCAAAACAGTCACACAAATGAGATAAGCAATGCACATCATATACAACTTCATCGTCACCATATATAAATACAAACTGATTAGCGAACTTTATTATCAGGTAACGGGCTATGTGAATAAATGACATATATGAAGGGTGGGAATGGATGTATATGGATATGAATAGGTTCAGAAAGTTTTCTTAACAATCACCTCGTGAACGTTTTTCTAGAATAATCGGTCCCAAATAAAGAAGAAATTGCCTGTACTCGGTAGCTTTCCACCTTTCAGGTGAAACGAAAGAACAAAGTTTTCGGGGAAAGTCCATCGTGAGACACTTGTAGTGGAAAAGATGTGCGGACTATAATAACTGTCGATACAAAAATAACGAGTGAAGTCAAGGACTGGACTCACCAAAGATTGACAATATTCGTGAGGCGTCCAATGATGCTGGAAAGTATTCGGATTGTTCAAAGCGTAGCTGAGGATACTAGGTAACCGAGCTGAAAGTTTATTCAACAAATGGGATGTGTTAAACTGGGTGGCAACCACTGGCGTGGTGGGAAGAACCGGCAAGCGCGCGTAGCAGAGTTTATTCGAAAACGTGTTGTGTTGTTTTTACTCAAGTCAAACAAAAATGTACAGTGTGGTCTGATGCAGCAGTTACGCAATGTTAGAAAAATGCAGTACCAAATAATGGAAACTCCACACTCTTGAATATGACAGACAATTTGAGGTCAATGGCTTTCTGCATACTTGTCGAGAGGCGAACACCACGAACGATATCGGATGGGCGCCAAAGTCTAACCAAGTACTCAACAACTCCGAGGAATACTAAGTGCATTGGGCCAAGGGGGTATCGTAATACCATGTCAATAGGAAGTTCAGTCAATGGAGTCAAACCGATGTGATGTTCATCGTCAAGTTGTTTCCGAAAATTGCAATTTCTCCTTAGTTCACTCACAGATACCAAGAATGCCATTCTTATCCTTTCATATTACACGCCTCTCTGAATTCAGTTGTTGCGGCCGTGGTGGCTGCTGTGACCTTTGACTTTACGTATTAAGCAACGGGCAGGTGTGTCACATATAATGGAATAAAGCATCACAGAAACTGTTATTCCGAACGCTTCTAAGGAGGATCCAGCTGTCAGAACGTATTTGGTCTCTGTGATAAATTCACCCACATATACGCTTGGAGGCCCCGGATGACCGCCGCCGCAATAAGAGCCAATCACAAATGGACAACTAACAAACGGCCGAATAATACGACCAATTATAGGTCACATCTCAGTGCCTGGGCAATCAAAAAGAGGCATCCCATTGACGTTAGCTTGCAAAGTTAAGCGGTCAACATCTCTAAGCTTGTGCTATTTATTTGCAGTTTGTAGACAGTTGTGGAGTCCAATGTGCACTTACGGATTCTTGAGAAGCGTCTTTTTTGAGCAAGTTCTTGGAGTGTTACATACAGTTCTTGGATCTGGAGGCAACTGAGGAACGAGTGGCTTCAATAACGTGATGAGCAGCCTTAGATCAGCGGCCGTGAGGGACTAAGCGTTAATGGAGAATAATCTCACAGCGGCAGGAATAGATGAGGCTGTTATCGTAGTAAACAATTTAACAACTAAATATGTCGTCTACAGAGCCCACGTGAACTGTGCGTATCGTGTTTCACCTCAACAGATGGGATTGGACACGTCCTTCACTACTTAGTCACCTTCGTCATCTTCAATTTAAAGTGAACGTAAAAAAGTAAAGGACTATCGCGTTTCTGTAATGAAAAAAATCATTCTCCAATGTGTCAGGTATAACAATGATGGAAACACCAACAGTGCTGATGCCATGTCGTAGATGTTCCTCGCACATTCGACGATATATAGTGGTACGACAATACAGTCTTCCCCCGGAACTCATGATGCATGCAATGCTCATTAGCCAAACGGCTTCAGGGAGTATAAAGACCAGAAATCGAACACCTAGGAGAAAATTAGTCTTCCGGTCAGACTTTAGCATATCTTTACTGAATAATAAAAGTAGGTTAAATTACGCAAACAGAAATACGGAAATGACGTAATTGAATTGGCTCAACCGCAGATGTGGTGGACAAGTGGGTATGCGCTAGATCCTCGTCCACTAACAATTTAATACGCCTTTCCTGAAGAGCAATCGTAATGTAGTCCTAACAGGCATCGAACTAGAGAACAGCGGGGTTTGGAAACAAACTGTATATTTCCAGTAGTATTTGGAGATATGATAAGAAGTAAGCTCTAACATAGTCTGGGACCGACGGCAACAACCAAGAGGAAAAAGAAGTGCGAGATGGACCACAGTCCACTCGGTGGCACTCAAAACACGCCAGGCTAAAAGTGCATGGGACCTTCGAGTGCGTTAAACAAAACTGGAATAAGTCCGGGATAAACGACCTTGAAGAATGAAATAACAGATGAGTCGTTAGAAAACGGACAAACATTCGCTCCATGCTATTAGTTGCACGACTGAAGAAAGTGACATTGCATTTGTATCAGGCTTTCTGTAGCAGGCGTACACGGAATCACGCGTGCAGAACAGACAAGCGGGAAAACACGGTTGCAGCCTGGAGCCTTAGAGAAGCTACACGATCGCTGGTCACTACATTTTTGACTCAACGGCAATAACACTGGGACTCAGCAAAGCAGGTATTTATCTCATGAACGCAATTGTACGATTTATTGTCAGTAATATGATAAAGCACCACATCCGCAACAGTTCAAATAAGAGTCAGGATTTCGGATATATGTGAACAGTGGTGGTGTTGTTCGTAGCTCGGGTTGATGGTTTTGGTATTGGTATGTTCGCCGAGCTTGGCATTTAGGTTGCAAACGTTTCATCACCAAGCGAGGTGACATCATCAGTGCGTAATCGTTTTAGCGTATAGTTTTTGAGCTCAAAAACTATACGCTAAAACGATTACGCACTGATGATGTCACCTCGCTTGGTGATGAAACGTTTGCAACCTAAATGCCAAGCTCGGCGAACATACCAATACCAACAGAGTCAGGATTGTTTTAGTTTCTTCGCTGTTCATTTCTGAGGCGTGCATACAGTCGCAAAAGTGGTGGTTAGTTCTCAACAGTATCTTCAACCGAAGGACTTGAGCGTAGGATAGTACCTGAAATATCAGGACCATTAATAAACACCGCAGCAGTAGGAACAGGTAAATTATACACAAGTTAATATGTGTCCGTGATAGACAGATCCATAATCTAAATCGAGTATGCGACACATTTCAGTGCCCAGGTTATTCAACACAATTCCTTGATAGGATCGAAGGCCATTGCCACGATGATATACAAGGTCAGCTCATTCCAAACCAAACATGTCGGTTCGCATAACACGGTTTAGAGCAGCTGAGTGATCAGAATTTTGATATTGCATCAAGAAGTTACTCACACTATTCTCCAGTTCTTCAAAATTAGGCGGGTTGATAGACTTGATAGCACTTTGCAGAATAAGCAAAAATTCTTAGCAACACCGTTAGGTTGGAGATATCTTGGTGCAGTGAGCCGATGTCGACATTCTACTTTCTTCAGTCAGCTTTTACCCTTCTGCGAACTAGGTGCTTTTGTCGGAGACCAACGCACGTGGTACGCCTTGCCGACTAAATGTTTTTCGCAATGCAATCAGGGTGCAGTCCACAGTTACTGACGACATAAAATGAACTTGCGGCCAACTCGGATATGAATGAGGAGTAATCAAAAGGTTGCACTTATTCAAGAATGAACCAAAACAGTCGGCATACGTTGGTTGCCAAGCTCCACAAGTGATTGGCTAAGGTGTCTGTTATCATGATTGCACCTGCGCGTTGTGTAATCACTGAGCATAACATTTAGAAATGTTACATAAATCAGCATTCAATTTTGGTCACCGACAAATCAGACGAGCCAATGATTTTGGCTTTCCAGTTCACAAACGACCGGAGTATAAGTTATCTAGTACTGCGGATCGTAATGTGGGAGGAATAACAATTCTATCATCAAGACACAATAATCCATCGGGAGTGACAGAGGGTTCATATCGACTTTTGTGTAATTCAAGTAATCTCCGCGGAACACTGCAATTTTAACCAGTTCGTAAAGAAATGAAAATTGTGTGGTAGTATTTTCCAGTGTCGCGAATCAAATCAGAACAAGAAACCTGAGACGGCTGATTCAATAAGCAATCTGAGTCATCATACCAAGAGAAATAATCAGCATGTGGATTAAATTTTCACTACCATGCTGGATGTTATATGAATACGCAGCCAAAGTAACATTCCATCACTGAACCGCAGCCGCAGAAGACCTTGAACTGTAACAAATGGACTGAACCTAGCCAATTTTACCACGCTCTTGACATATAATTGAGAACTCGACAAATCAATCGGAAATGTCTGCCACCATATGACTTGCAGCTGGTCTGCCGTCTGGTGGCATCTGAATCGGGTGCAGTTTGATTATTATCAATTGCATTCCGAATATTACCTTTTTTTCAGACAACTGCCTTCATTGGTCTACTGACGGTTTCATGTTGATGTCGAATAGAATCATCGGTTCATCTTTCACAGCGGCCTTGACATCTCGATACAGTTCACATAATGCTCTAGATGACTGAAACGTGGAATTCGGAAGCAGTAAAATCTTCTTTTGCAGATCACGCAAATTTGTTCCAGCGATCAAACGGTCATGAAGTTGAGTTTGTAATTGGTCTTCGAAATTACACCGAGCTGCTTGAGTCTGAATTTTGAAAATGAACTGTCCGATATCCTATTTCTCTTTTCTCACGAGCGTGTAAAAGTTGGCTCGTTCAGCTGCTTCAAAATTTACAGGTTGGACATGGGAAAACATTAGTTTCTTCAAGGGTTCGTGGGAAAGAAAAACTGGTGAATAAGATAATGACAAGTTTGTCACCTTTTTTAATTATGGTGAGAAAATAAGCCACCTTCTTTTCTGCCTTCAACTCTTTGAGTGTGAGGCACTATATTTCAGTGTTTTAAATGGTATTCGATTTCACTTGACGAATTATGGATATTCAGAATTTCAAGTTGACAGGAAGCCATCGTATGATGTTACAGAAGTCCGCAACGCCAATTGTGAGGGTTTCAGAAATACAGAAATGAGGTAATTGAACTTGCTTAACCCCAGAGATAGATTTGACGCAGTAGTGGTAACAACCGAAGTAAACGACGCAAGTGTGTATCCTTTGAGCGTGATTGTGCAGCTTATTTTTAACAATGTGATGTGACAACAGTTATGAGAAATAACTTCAGTGACAATCACCACACTATCTCAAGTGACGTAATAAGTCAGTGTTATGCAGTGCATGCGCAGCTTCAATTATCATTCACGATAGGGCAGACTCCCGTCTTACATACAGCAACGAGCGCCCAACCTCTTTACCCGATATTTACATTGTAATAACGCAAGCATAGGTTGCCATTTGTCTTCCACGTTGGTTGAAACAACGGAATCAAAGCTTCCAATATCTTCGTTACGTCCTTAAAGATAACATTAAGATGACACGTGAGTTTTAGTAGATCTGAAGACTGATGAGCACTATGTGTCGGAGTTCTTTGCGGAAAGCCGTACAGGACATATTATGCAAACTAGAATGTACTATGTTCAGTTTGTCATCCAACATCACTGGGAACCTGTTTAGTTGTAGTTGAAAAACGAAAGAATGAAGCTGCATCATATGCACTCACTAGTTAAGTGACTTATCTGAGACCAGGTCTGTTTCGGAGACGATCGTGCCAAGTGTAAGTATATCGTGCATGTTTTCTTAACCAGCTATCGGCTAACAAAAGCTTCTGTAGTTCGACAGTTCAGAAAGCCAGTCGATATTTTTCGAGCGATGCGTCCAACCCACGTATTCGTTTCTTTGGTAGAAAGACGACATCAAAACCATGTGATGACCATTATAAAGTAGCTGTCCCCGTTTTAATGGGGTTCCTGGATGCTTACGACTTGTTATTTGAGGAATAAGCAGCAGGAACAAAGTTATGCTCTAATTCTGACGGTAAAAGAGATTACCAGGTTGGCGGGACAGTCTACCGATATCGGCAATACAACCTAAAACATCAGCTGCGAACGATGTGCTGTGCACTATATCTTTTCACGCCCGACCGGAAACACTAAATCAACCGGAGTTTAAAACCAATACTAAGTGAACGGAACAGGTGAATTCAAAAAGCATGTTGGACTATCTGTGACGTCTTGCATCCTCTGGGAGCTCAGCGGGAAAACGCTTAACAGTACTACGTCTTCGCGTATCTGTTATCCGGAGGGAGCAGGGTTTGCGCTGCGAGATATTGGATGCAATGCGGAATCTCCCATGCTTGTATTTGAATTAAGGTGTTGATAGTGCTCCCAGATCATGACGGAAGAATAATCATAGTGAAAAATTTTGGTTTCAGTGAACAGAACTGTTTTCGATAAATTCTCATCATAGGCTGGTATAATTATATATCAAATCAAGAAACTGTAATGAAAATTATTGATCGAAAATAGTAGGAGTGTAAAGCGATTGGGTAAAACAAAATACGACTTCGTTGTGGCTATGATCACAAGGAAGGTAGATTTTGGGAAGTCAGTGTTAATTGGGGTGAGTTGGAGGAGGGGGGCAGGATCAAATTGTCGCACGGGTTGACTGCAGGTGTTTGGCCACGGTAATTCCAGGGTGTGAACGAACTGCTTTTGAACACACAAATCCAGTTGATGTAATCGGATTGCGACCGCCTCGCCTATAGACAGGATGCCCCACTTGATATTTCGTGACTCGGCGGCCGGGGCACGGTAGACGATGAGAAACGCCTTATCTGTGTCTGTGTGTCCGTAACAGTCGACTAGGTGGGCCGGAATGGATGAGTTAATGTCCTTTGTTGTTCGGAAGCGAAGTCACGCCGGGCAGTGTTCACGAATTCTTTCTGATAAACGCCCAGTGGTGCGACCAATATATGCTGAAGAACAGGCAAATGAATAGATCAAAAATGAGGCAGCATTGTTCAGCATATTATCTTTCAGATTAAGTGGCATCGTCCGTTTTGAGTGGAATGTTACGATAGGACTTGCAACATAATAGGTATTACCGATCGCGTTAGTAAGTTGGCGTTTTATCAGTTCGGCTGCCGCGTCCCCTTTGAACGGCAAACTTACATAGATCTTTGTCTTATCAGCTGTGTCTACTGGGGCTTGCACAGGTCTCTCTTGCATGTTTCTAAAAATAAATTTCTCAGGATAAGCGTTACCAGAAAGGATATCCAGTAGCATGCGTAACTCCAAATCTATCGTATCTTCTGTGCAGATTCTTTTTGCTCTATTTGTCAAGCAACGTACAAGATCCCGTTTCAGACCAATCGGTACGTAGCTGTGGAAGTGTAGATATTGCCCACTCCATGTTTTCTTTCTATGTAAACTCCGCTGTAACGATCCGTCTGATCTGCGTGTTAGTGCTACGTCTAGAAATGGCATGTTTCAACGTGAAAACGATGTTCTTACGCGCCTTTATAAAAACGGTCAACAACTTCTGTAAATCTTCCGTCTTGTCCACTACGCAAAATACATCGTCTACATATCGTCCATAGTAACTGGTCGTTCTAACCATTTTTGCCCAACTCGTTGCTCTCGAGCATGCTCATGAAAATATCCGCAAGCAACGGGCCTAACGGTGAACCCATAGCTACACTATCAATCTGGCGATAAAGCTCAACATTGAATTGGAACTGAATGTTACTAGTACATAACACTAATAACTCCTTTAGTTCAGAAACATGTAGACCGACGTTAATCCGACGACTTTCGATATAGGCACACAAAAATTGCATTGTTTCGACCAGGGGGACATTGGTAAATAGGGATGAAACGTCGAAGGATAGCATTTTCTTGTTTGATACATTAAGTTCAGAGATAGAATCTACGAATTCAAATGTGTCTCTCAAGCTGTATTTCGTAACATCGCTCTACACTGCTACTATTTTTGATCAATAATTTTCCTCACACTTTCTGGGTTTGATGTGTAATTGTATCAGCCCAAGGTGAGAATTCATCGAAAACATTTCTGTTCCCTCAAACCAAAATTGTTCACAATGATTTCTACGGGGATATTCATTAATCATTGTCCCAAATTGCAGGCCTTGGCGCAAAAGTCTATATCGTCTGACATTGGGTGGTTGTCACTCTAAAGAAATTATCAGCGGAAGTTTCCGGGAAATCTGTTGGCACGTTCAACCATTAGTTCGGTAAACTAGGGACCTATTGCTGTCCAAGCATCTATCTATCCAATATGAGTGTCTCTGTCGGTTAGATGACCGCATCCTCTATTTCGTCTTAATGAATTGACCGCGAGCGTAAGCCGTCATGTGGAGCGAACATCTAGGCTCGTTGTGCTGTTCAATACAGTTTATTTTCTAAGGCATATAGAAGACTGTAGGACAGAGACGTGTTGGCAACTTTGATAACGTCACAGAATATAGAAAGCATGTCACTTTTCCGTCACGGCATTCCATTTTTATACAAAGGCAAGTAGCGAAATAGGGACGAATGTATGAACCGCACACTTGCGGATGATCAAAGTCCTGGGTCCCTTTTTCAGTAAGGCACATCCTGAAGTTGGAAATCAATTTGGGGCGTGATAACAAGTTGTCGTTCGTAGATGAAGCGTTGCTTCGTTGAATGAATGGATAGTTTCAAACGTCATTCCAGTGGAAACACTTTTACTACCCACCACAAACACTTTTACATTTCTGAGGTGCAAATAAACACTGTATTTTGGTAAAGCGATTGAAAGAATGCTTCATACCGAATACTCTCCAAGGTGCACTCACAAAATGTACATTGGAAACGGGTACCCAGAACGAGCCTCAACTCTTAGTCTATAGTTCGGCGCGAAACACCATTATGCTAAGTTAACGGGGAAAGGCAAAGTTTCTTCTGCTTATCGCACAGTTGTGGCGTTATCAACAAAGTGGTTGCAGGCGGAATTGCGAACGTAGTGATAACCCGCTACTTTACAGCAAGATTTCTCAAACCAATCAACACATACCAGGTTATGCGGTCACATCGTAGAGCTAATTCTTCTTAATTCTTCACATTTACTTTCCACAATCTTTTATCGCTGTCATGCAATTTTCGTAGACCTTCAAGGACATTATCAGAAAGGACCCCACATGTTTTCACAAATGGCTTCAAAACGGTTTGATTGTGCTGATTGCATTCGACTGACACTAGTGAACGAAGCTAAGCAAATAAAGTTTTCTCATTACTTTATGACGTCTACCAGACCCTCTACGTATTCATCAAAATGCAAATATTATTGATAAATCAGGCAACCACTACCAAACTCTTTTGTGTAAACAGAAACAGCTCATACAGTCAGTTCACCTTCTTTGGCCATCATTCCCGAAACAAACTGAGACGTAACCGTTTGCAACTGTTTGACTGTTTCATTTCTCGTCTATATGACAATTTCCCACTCATTTTACCACTTCTCGTTACATTATGGGAGGTATTTACCAATCTGAGTGATTCGTTTGAGTGTTTCTTATATAAACCGCATATATTTTTTTGATTTTACCGAAGCAAGCTGAGTTATCGGGAACAGTTCTTTTCAGGTTTAGCCAGTTATTGAATGTGAATTGTGAAGTTGATTTGAATTACAGTGGTATCTGTTGAAAACGGTACATTTTATGCTTTGCCCGAAACAATAACATCAAACTTTGAAACATCACAAGAGATCAGGGTTTTCGGAAATTGACGACTTACAACCGATGCTCTTATTATATTGCCTGTGCAACATAACGCAATTTAATGTTAAGAATATAACATAATGACCTCGTTATTTTGGAGTGCATACAAATCTGTGAAGTGCTGTCAATGTTATGATTATTAACGAAGGCTGCTGAATATACTAGTGAATAACAAAATCTATAATATAGTAATGTATTAGATACGTATTGTTTTACCACTCATTATCATGTATATCGCATTCCTTTGTTGCCGCGATTATGTTGGGCAGCCTTTGTTAGGGATCGCATCACTAATGAATTAAACACCATTTGGCGGCTAAAATGAAGACGGATCCGTTGATCAGACCCTCAATCCTCTGGTAGTTATCCTTCAATATACTATGCGAACTGTTAGTACCGAAGACGAGAGATTTGCACACAGTGCATATACCAACGAAGGAATTCACGTTGCATACTTCATGGATCAAAGCTTCTCAGTTCCGTACGTGTAGAAGTAGGCTTTGTTCATATATTGCCATGAAATCGACTGCTAGACAAATGTACAGACGGACTGTTTAGTCTGGTTCACCTGTTGACTGTATGCGGTTGAGACACAAACTCTTATTATCACAGGGTTATTTGATGGAATGTACGTTCTTTTGTTCAGGCAAAATAATGATTTATTACCCAGGTCACTGTGTTGGATGGTCAGGTATTTTATTTGAAATGTTTCTTGTTTTTGATAGAAAGCCACTCAGGGTTGTAATGTGCTACCTGAATTGGGTCTTTGCAAATTCCAGTTGTGTGTGCATTGTAGTTCATAGTAATTTTTGTTTACTTCACTTGTTGCCAGGCTTTCCAATGGCCTTTATAACGCTCAATTTTTACGTTTTATTTTTCTTTGTTATTTTTTATGACAGTTGAAACGGTTTTCATTCATTTGCTGCGGGCGTTTATGTAATGTCCGTTACATAGTAACTTTTGTGTTGTTTCTTTTGTTGCGATAAACATTTTTACCTTATCAATTAAAGGAATATTAGCCGTGATCAAAATTTGTTACAGATGCACGGAGTTTGTGATTGTGAACGTAATGGTTTGCACGGAAATACCTGTTCGCTTTTACCACCTAATCAACTGATATATACGTGTACTCCTACGTGGGCATGCGTGCTAACTGACGTTGACAGTTTGCCAGTAAACTGTTTTTTGCGGTAACTGTGTACACCAGCAACGTTCTGCTCCCGTGAATCATACATATCATTGATCTATGTTACTTGTAAATTTCCTGGGAACGAAGCAGTATTGGCTGCCCCGTTAAACTCAGTTCCATTGCGCGCGAAAAATGGCTATCCACTTCTCCCCCCTCCGGTAATCGTGCTTCATTCTAAAAATCTTTTATTCTTCTACCGTGGTTCGAATTTAACCAACAAATATGCTTCGGTGATAGTCTTAGTGTCAAGTTTAATTCAAACTACATATTAATTTTCTGTCCACCACTCACCTCTCACAACCAGCTGACCTCTCGACAGACTGTTCTCACCTCTATATTGTTACTGCATCTGAATTTAGTATTCCAACTAGACCATTCCAACTATGCTTATGAAGACACATCCCTACCGTCATTCATTAGTGAGAATAACTACGTCGTAGTAACAGACTAGGGGCAAACAAAATAATTATGGTGGAAACATTTTACTGTTTACTGTGGGCATTCCGCTTCTTAATTTGTAGGATTGTGCGCTAAAAAGTTGATATGCTCTTTTAAATTATCACTGTCGAAACATTCGAGCTACTTTGCATACTGAACAACTGAGGCTCCCCTTTGTTTTCTAGAATCCAGAAAATTTTCCTCAACTACGTTCTGCCAAAATGAAGATTGCAACTGTACTAAACTGGTGCATATGCATGCGCATTTGTGTATTGTTTTCTGCCTCTTTCACCGAAGGATTTTGATTCCACTGTGAAAAGTTTGTCACCGCGGTAAATGGAAGATGACATCTAGCAAGCGTCCAGAAAATCAATCAATTTGTGAAACTGGTTGTATAAACAAATCTGCTCGCTGATGTGTGTACTTTGCTTAGCAGAAACCAGTCTGCATATCAGTAGATTTCACGACTAGTTTAATATTGCTAACTATACTTCCGATCCGGGTTTTTGATCACAAAATATAGAGTTATCGTCTTAATGATAGAATTCACAAGACGTCCACAGTGGTGTTCCAACCTAAGGCAGGGATGAGCACAATTAAAAGGAGCATGTTGCAATACCAAAAGTTTTACGTCGTCTGTAGTGTGTTATTTATTTCCAAAAGTTTTGTACGTATGTTAATTCCTCCCACTGATAAAGATGAAAAGTTAAGTACCAAGCGGTGCTGCCGTCTATGTTGTCTTCAGCAATTTTCATACCGTATAGTCATAAGCAGTTTAATTATCTTCTCCCACCTATAAAACATCCTTCGGTTGTTTTTGAAAGTTTTGACATTTAACGTTCGCGATGACAACAGAAATGTGGTTAAGTTAGTTCTAATGTTAAATTGACTGATGTTTCATATACCTTAAAGTGAAGCGATTTATTATATCTAGTTGGTTAATATAGCCTTTATTGTATACACATAACTGTAAGCCAAACATGTATCACAGTGTTTATCCGTCGAATATTTTGTGGATACTGACATTTTCACGGTTACCTCATACGCTAGGAAAGTTGTTGATTTTGCACAATTGATTAATATAATCTCATTTCACCTATTTTTATTTCCGCGAACTATTTAAATACTTCTTCCGCTATGTGTCATC
>LUCH01007677.1:10043-22232 GCA_013368495.1 Paragonimus heterotremus | reverse complement strand
GTCAAACGTGAAAGGGATACTCAGATGACAGTCGTTCTAACATCCGATACAGGGCTTGACCGACCTATCCGGCCTTTCGAACGACGACGACGATGACCGAAGCCTATGACAATCCGAGTGGATCGTTCATGTACTGACAGACGTATGACCGGTTTTGGTATTGGTATGTTCGCCGAGCTTAGCATTTAGGTCGCAAACGTTTCATCACCAAACGAGGTGACATCATCAGTGCGTAAGTGTTTCAGCGTATAGTTTTTGAGCGTCTAGTTTGGTGAAGTTCGGTAGATACCTGGTGTTATATAACAGCAGGTATCCACCGAACTATACGCTGAAACAATTACGCGCTGATGATGTCACCTCGTTTGGCGATGAAACGTTTGCGACCTGAATGCCAAGCTGGGCGAAAATACCAGTACCAAAACCATCAACTAGAGCTACGAACAGCACCACCACTGTTCACAATTATCAGAAACGACCGGTTCACCAAACCTGTTGTCCGTGTGTATTCTACGTCGCACGAACCCACCGCACTTTCAGTGCTAGCCGCGTCTACGTTAACCTGCATCACCGTCAACTTATTAATCGAGTCTAGGAGCACTAACCTTGTTTACTCCCTGTTCCTGGCAGATCTGTGCCCTCCCACTGCGTATGAGCCAGTCAAACTCTTGTCTAGCAGCTTGTCCATGGGCAAATTAGCCGTGCGTCTGGGTTTGCTGTGGTGCAACAGCGAACACTCTTGGGACGTTGTAAATGGTCGTCAAGCATGCGAAATTGATATCGAGACATATGAAACTGGGAACGGTATGGTTCTAGATGAGACCCAACTGTGAAAAGTCAGAGCTTCGCCTGGATTCGAACCAGCTACAGAAACACCAGGTATGGTGTTTCTGTCGCTGGTTCGAATCCAGCTGAAGCCCTGACTTTTCATAGTTAGGTGTCATCTAAAACCAAGAATCTGTCAAACTACTTATTAGCAGTACAACGGTATGGTTGTTTAAGGAAGTTGAAGAATCGGCTGAGTTCGACAAATTTCTATCTCATACTTTTCCATGCTGTTAACCAAGCTACTCATTTCGTGTTCACAACGAACCACAAGCCTGGTTTATACCAATATTTTGCAGAATTTCTAGGAGTGGATGCTACGTATGGGATACCTTTTGAACGTTACAATCTGTTCATTTTGGTATCGGTGAATGCGTTCGACAGTAGCGATCCAGTACTTCTTTGGATGGCTTAACACCGAAACAACTGAGTTCATAACACTCCTTCTACGTCACTTTCTGACATCTGCCGGAACCAACCGTGTTCAGTTCGTGATTATGGATGATTCCGCAGCCGTTCAGGCGGCCATCCGTGAAAAAAACACCCGGTGCCCATCAGTTTTTGTGTCGGTTCAATATTTTACGTAATGCTTCTGGTAAGGTGCACTGATTTACCTGATTTACCTACGATGTTTTCCTAGCATCCGATTCACTCGTCCATTCGGCCCTTTAATCTTTCAGTGCTTAGGTCAGACCGTTGGTTAGGTACATATGCACTAGTTGGAATCCAGTGAACAGACTCGACCTGTTATTTGCATTTGCGCCCTCCTTTGATCTCGTGGTCGTCTAAATGGGCTCATCACCCGCCTGCAATAATCCCAACGTCTGGTCGAAACGACTATACTTTCGTGGAGGCAACACAGCATACCATCAAACGCTACGGGTTACAGTCTACTTTAAAAAGTTGTTCAGCTAGCATAAGCTAATTTTTGGCGAACTATGCGTAGTCCACAGACAAATTGTGTAAAAACAAGCCGTCCTTCAGCTCTCATCTTTCACGCGCGGTGCGATAGCAGGACTGGTAGTACCGAAGATTTATAGTTTTATAGCTTCCACTGTATGTTTTTCAACTGTCATGTCTACACAGACCAGGGGCCGTAGCATGTTAGTGGTGGTCAGCGATGCTTAGTCAACACAGTGAATTGGACGTGTAACAGCAGTTTTTCTAAAGAATATAAGCTACTTTACAGCCAGGTCCTTACAGTCTACCGATATTTGTGCAGCAGTATCGGTTACTAGAGTTACTCTACATTTATACAGTAAACTTATATTAATTTTCCCAGTTTGTCGTGGAAGGAAACGCCATAATGCTCAATTCAAGCACGGACCACTAACAGTCGTTCCAAGCCCATGCTTACAATTCAGGTGAAGCCGCCATAATTCGGTCTATCATCAGAAACACAAATGTAATCCATACAAGAAATGCACTCACTGCTGCACAATAATTGAATTCTGTCAAAGAATACTAGATCTTTAAATATACGATTGTCACCTCCAGCCACAATGCGGTGAAATGATCACTTTCCAACTGTATGCGAAAAATGTTTACTTGCTCCGCAGTAGTGTCGAACACTAATTGTGAAGGATGCTGATCGTCATACAGCCTCACTGTTGACTGACTTCGTGGAGTAATCATTAGTCTGATTACGTGACTGCCAGTTCCTGTGGAAATTACTGTTTTAACTTGTTTTGCGTAGTAATAGCTGGTAGATGCCGAACTTGTTCGCGAAGAGCGCATCCAAGTATTTTCTATAGAGTTGCTTTTCTATTTAGTTTGGTCATTTCAGAAATGCAGAAATGGAGTAATTGACTTAGCTTAAGCCCAGAGCTAGTTTCGGTGCAGCAGAAATTTCACCTTGAATCTCAGCAATTCTGTTATTTATCTCTCGAGTGTACACTCTTATCAGTCATGTAGTGAAACAAAACTAGTGAGAAATAGGCTTATTGACAATAAACGCATCCGTCACAATTTAAATAAGTCCGGATTGTTATGAGTTCTACGTTTATTAATGAGGCGTTCAGACAGTCATAACTACAGCGGTTCATTCTCAGCAAAACCTTCAGTCAAGGGACCTGAACCTGCAATAGACTGAAAAAAATCGACATCAGTGATGGACACAGCAAAGGTAGAAACATGCAAAAAATGGATCGACATGTCCACAGTGAACATCCTTGATTTAAGTCAAAGATGCGACGCATTCGAGTATCCAGGTCATTTGAAGATGATCGAAGGTCGCTGCCATGACCATATACAATTGCAGCCGATTCCAAACTAACCGTGTTGGTTTAGAGAACACGGTTCTCCAATAGCTTAGCTAGACTGCTTCCAGTTGTTAAATTAGTTTTTCGACAGTAAATCAGGAAATTATCCACATCAATCCCGAGTTATTCAACATTAGATGGTTTGACAGATTTAACCACACTTCTCAGAATACGTATAAAATCTTCAGCGACCCCGTTGGGTTAAGGATGTCTCGATGTAGTGAGCAGATATTGACAGGCAATCTTCAAACTTTTGCGCAGTGAAATGAGTGTCATTGTCAGTGACCAAAGCACATGATACTGGTACCCGATTAAACGTTTTCCGCAATGCAGTCAGACTGAGGTCCGCATCTGACGGCGATTGGAAATAAATTTCTGACCAACGCGAATGTGAATCAAGAATAATCAGATCATAATACTTATCCAAGAATGGAGCGAAATAATCAGCATGTACTAGTTGTCAGACCACACAGGTCACTGACTAGTGTCCAGTTTGACGGTTGCGATTGCGCTCTGTGTACACTGTAACATTTCTAGTTGTAGTCATAGATCAGCACACAATCCTGGTCACTAGCAAATCGGACGGGCCAATGTGTTCATTTTTCCAATTCCCAAAGGACCGGAATGTCAATCAACTAGAACAGAGGATCATAGTACAAGAAAAATAACAATTCTGAAACAGTCTGTTCCCTTCAGAAGTTGGAACAACACCGTTTGAACAGGAAAACTGGTAGATGCAAGCATTTTCTATTGACTCATCAGTACCGAATTTACAATAACATGAAACCGTTTTCTTTAATCGAACACTTAGGGGTGGGTGGGACGGCTGGTCGACTGATGGGTTAGGAAAGGTAACTAAATCCGAGGCAGGGTCAACCTCACGAGCAAGTGTTTCTGAACACACAGGGTCGGCTTCAGTCGACTGATTGCGACAGTTTCAGAAGACCACAAGGATCTTGGACTGGGATGACGTAATAAGATTCTGAATGCACAAGCCGGATCGATGACGTGACCAGTGGTCAGGATGTGTCTAGCGACTGCGGACACTGGCTGTTTGCGAGTTTCAACAACATTGCCGTTCTTCGGTAATACTGAGTTCTGCACCCATCTAGGCAAATGTTCCTTCACTCTGGAGCTCAAGCACCTCTCGGTTCTGCCTATGTAACTTTCTTTGCAGTTACATGTAAATTGGTAGATACAGTGTGAGGTGACACCGACAGGTTGATCTCCTTTGATTGAAGGCACAGGCAGCTTCTGGGTTCGAGCTAGTACACAAAGTTCGGTTGCGCTGAATATTCGTTTAATCGAAGTAATCAGTCATTGAGTTGTTTGGTGCATACCGTAATCGCCTTTAAAGGGCAATTCCATATAAACCTTCTTTCTTGCAGTGACCACCGGTTTCGGTCTACTGTGCCTTCCTATGAACCTTTTTAGGTAACCATTTGATTGTAGTACACTCAAGATCAACTCTAATTCCACCACAAGACTATCCTGTGTACAGATTCGTCCTGCGTGTTTGAATAGTGTATTCATTAGTGCGCGCTTTTGATGGACTTGTGTGAGACTACTAAAGTTTAGGTATTGTCCGGACCACGTGGGTTTCCTGTAAACACCTCTTTTAATAGAACCATCGTCCCGGTAACTTCTAACAATTCTATCACCAAGGCACAACAATCCATCGGGAGTAACAGAAAATTCACATGGACGCTTGTAAAATGGAAGAAATTTTCACCGGACCCCGCGGTCCCAACCATTATGTAATGATGTCAAGTTTACGTGACGGTGTTCTCGAGCACCACGAATCAAAGCGTATTGAGATAAGTAGTCAGTGTGAGAAATGAATTTTGCACTGCAGTGCTTGTAGGACATTTTTGGAGGTCAACATTCTCTTCGACTGACCCTGTCGCACTCCTCCCCTTGACCCTGTCTAACTGGACGCCTGTTATTGTCATTCTCACAACCCGTGTCTAAAAGTACTAATTTCTCCGCCCCGCCTCCCTCAGTCGTTGAATCTCATTCATTTGCCTGCACACCAGTTGTTATCTGTCACTCGTACCCTCTTCACTTCTGTGAATACAGCCTTCTTATGGGCCGTAGTTAAACTATCGCTGACTGATCGGTTTGTCCGAAGGTCGGCTATTTAGACACACAGCAGGCCGATTCAATCGCATTTCGTCGGTTCATCATTGTCTGTCGGTCACCTGTGCTTGTACTTATCATGCCTTTTGAACCCTTGACAGCCTATTGTTACCAACTATTGTATCTTATCCCGCGAAAGCAAATGAACTGTCTGTTTCTGGTAATTGATCATAGTGTTTATGTCAACAGTAACACGTTTCCAGTGGTTTGGTGTCGTTCCTATATTTGGCGTCGTTGGTTATACATGCCTCGTTCAACGTTTGTCGGAAGAAGGTACAGTGCTGGATATAGTATGAATACGCAGCCAAAACAACAATTAATCGCTGAACCACTGTCGCAGGACTTAGTAACAGATTTCTTAGGATTATAAATGAATTTAAAGGCTTCATGATCAGTGACTCTAGTAAAATAAACACCGAATAAATATCTGTGATGTCTGCTGATCACCCACTAAACTGTTAAAGGGTCTAGAAATGCAAACAGTAGGATGACTCTCTGGTTCTAGCACAGCTGCAACACCCGTTGCTGACGCATCAGTAATCAGTGTTGATGGAAGCTTTGGAAAAAATGTACGTAACTGTAGGGAAAATCCACTTGGTGCATCGCTTATTCAAAACCCGACACATTAGACCATCTATCAGCGAACCAATCTAAACGTCGCGCAAATATACCACACTAAGACTGAACAAACAGCCTCAATGTTACATCTTCCATTATTCGTCAAGCTCTTTGTTCATGCAATCAACTTGCAGATTGTGACTTAGCATGTGCCCTTCAGATTAGCCAATTACACTCTGATTTTTTTAATACTGATGCACGCCGATAGATGCGGATTCATGTCTCATGAGTAGGAACTGTTTGCTGCAACCAGTCCGAGTTCTTCCCTTTATTACTTACAAGGTTGGTTTCAGTTCAAGTACAATTTCGAAAGCTATACTATACCCTACTTCCGAGTAGTAGAGTAACATTGCCTAGGTGGACAGAATATTCAACAGAAGTCGTTGAGTTGTTTTATGTAGGTCATTCCAAATAAAGTTACTCTGTGAAACCTTGTTTTATCAATGGAATTAGGAATAGGTCGAGAATAATGCTGAAAAGGACCCAGTAAAGAACGAAAGCCATCGAACGTCATTGAAAGGGATGCCTTGGATAAGAGTGAAAAACAATCAGAATCAAGATGATAACCATTCTCATCAAGGAGAGATCCTAAACATGTGGACTTAAATGCATCAACAATACATTTGGAAGAATTATTAGCAGTGATTAAGGAGCAAAAAAACATTCAATTAGTGCACACATTCTCTTATCACCAGGAGGCGTGGTTAGCGAATGCATAGTAATATCACCCTAGTAAATGGAAACACCCTGTAGATGAACAGTAATGGTGTTCATAAAATATTGAAGTATAGCAATCGACACATTCAGATCAAAGAGCAGAAAATTATAATGTAACAATCTGAAGGGAGTACTGGTGGTTGTCCAAGCAATGGAAGCGTCGTCAAGTGGAATCTGTAGAAAAAGTCCTTCAAATCAAGCTTTTAAAAATATTTTGAGCAATGAAATTTATGCAGAATGTCCTGCGGTTCAACAACGGCACAACTCCTCTACAAAACGAATTTGTTGCTAATTGGAGGCGTTTTACCATCACGCTTAAACGGAGTCGGAATAGGTGTAACACAAGTCGGAGATCGCAGAGGCGTTAATATCTTTTTCCACAAGTTGATCGATTGCTTTTCTGACGGGCTCACGCAACCCAAAAGGGATGATGGTCGCTTCATAAAAATCGAGTCGCCTTTGAGTTCGATCAAAATTGGTTTAATGTGCACACCACCAGAATCTTTCAAACATCGAAGGAGTAAACTGTGAATCTGTGCTTAACGTGCATTCGAGAACAATGAAACAGAAATGTTTAAAAGTTGCAAATTTTTAAACCAACGATAGATGGCCTACGATCAGTAACCAAAACGTGGCAGTAGGTAACACTAGACTGAACATCGGCAAGTGTGATTTGACAATAATCAAGAATTGTTACAGTATGTCCAATGATACCTTTGACAAAAGCTTCAGAAGGTTTTTACAGTTACCGTCTTCAGACACTTTATGAAATCAAAAGGGTTAAATGGATCTAACTTTACCAGTGTCCACAATGAATGAAAGTTCAATACGATTATCAACTAGACAGGCTCGTTTAATGTGATCGGTAGACTCAACAGAATGAGAATCGGAACTCAATTTGCCATCGTCAAAATTCGATTGTGTAAAAAAGACTCCGAACAGTGACAAAGGATATGAATATGGCTAGTTTTGCCACACGTGTCACAACGTTTAGAAACCGACAAATTAACCCATAATTTATCGTAGCTGTCGTATTCCCATAGACTTTCCGGTAGGCCCATTTCGGAAAGAAGAAATACACCCGAGTTTCTCTATCATTAGAGCTCGTCAGTGTGATTTCAACCTGGAGAGAAGTCCTAGTCTACAGGTCATCGATTTGGGTTAACAGGACAGTTACTGCGTCTCTTCTCGAGGCGATCGGGCGACCTGATCAGTACTCACAGACGAAAATGGTCGAGTGTTCATATAAGACAATTCGGTCGTGCCAAATGTGAGATCGATGGCGCAGTGGTCAACAGGGCTGCTTCGTGAAAGCGTGGCCGGGGTTCTAGTCCAGGCAGTGGCACGGATACGCACGATTGATGAGCTCTAATGAGAGCGAAGCTCAAGTCTACTGGTTGTTTTTGAAAGTAGCCGATTGAAAAGTCTATGGGAATGCGAAAGCTACGAACAACCGTGAGTGATGTTCTGTCTACATGAAAAACTCAAATCCCCTACTACACATCATTAACCCAGAATGTTTGTAACCACATAACTTACAACTGTTCCACCGTTGGGTAGTATTTGAATCAGGTGCAGGTCGTTCATTACCAATTACATTTCGAACATTTACATTTTCCGATCACCGCCTTCATTGACTTTCTGGTCTCTGTAAATTGTTATTGTCTTAACTAATCGGTTCATGTTTCACATAACATTCTAGCTGTCTGGAAAGTGGAATTCGGAAGTAATAAGTGCTTCTCTTGCAAATCACGAATATTTATTTCATCGATCAGTTGGTCACGAATGTAAATTTGTAATTCGTTTTCGAAGTTGCGCCAGCTTGCTTGAACCTGCATTTCTAGAATGGAATGTCTGCTGTCCTAATTTTCCCTTGTCACGAGCATGTGAAATTTGGCTCGTTCAGCTAGTTTAAAATCTACAGGTTGAACATATGACAGCGGTAGTTCCTTTAACAATTCTTAAGAAACAATAATGTGTAAATCAGGGAATGACAAGTTTTTCACCAAGCTGTACGCAGCTTTACCGATTACTGTGAAGAAGTGAACGACTTTCTCTCCTCAATTCGGTCCATTGCCAGTGGTACACTGTATTTCAAAGCGGTCTAAATGGTATTCGATTTCTCTGGACGAAGCATGAATATTCAGACGTCCAAGGGAACAGTAATCCATCATAGAGAGTTGTATAAGTATGTGTCATCAATTGTGATGGTTCCGCTAATACAGAAATGGAACAATTGACTTAGCTGAAGTCCACAACTAGTTTCAACGCGTTAGTAGTGACAATTTGAGTTTGGACAAATCAGACATTAATCTCCCGAGCACAACTTTACATGTTCTTATCGATGATGTGACAAAACATCAGTAATGAGTAATAGGTTTAGTGAGAACCAATACACTGTGGCAAAACATTCATAGCTGATTAGTTGAAAACGTCAAACATCTGTCTTGAAGTTTACTTCTTTTTTAAAACCACATTTCCCTATTTTTATAAGTTTTTATGAAACTAATTGTTTTAATCTGTTTATCCAGTATCTGAACCCGACTGTTTAGGCCATTTTCTGAAAGCATTGCACTGAACTATAAGTTTGGTTGTTGTTCGCTCGTTTACTTAAACATCTGGTTGATTTACAATTCTGTTGAGTCGGAATTATCATTTTGTAGATGTTCTCTAATGTCACTTGCAATTAACTTTTCTCAACCATCGTTTTGACTTTTTAGTCATCGTAAGCCTGTTCCATTGGTCAACCTGCTTCAGTTGGCCATCAGAAAAAACTATTTTTGCCCGTAATTTGGTCACCTGGTTTGAGTCCCATATTAACTACTTCATGTGTACGTTTCTGTGTTTTGGAGTAGTTCACGGTGGAGTTAGGAATTCGGGCACCGTATAGAAACATCTGATTTGCCATCACAGTCTGATAAACCAAGTGGGATCCAACTGGATATTTTATCGGTTACACTGGTCGATTCCTACTGCCTCTGAACAACAGTCGTGCATAAGAACCACTGTATACAATAACTTCTTTCAGAGTCAACTGAATCAGATTCTCTTCCAATGACATACCACCCAATTTGAGGAATGACAGCTGGAGAATATTTGATTCAACAACCTAATTACGACTGAGGTCCCTGATACAACAGATGATATGGAACAAGAAAAATGACACCTGATGATACAGCAACAAACACAAGATTATTTAAGACAAGTGTTGTATTTGCACACCAGTCATATCCAGCCCGGATCTGATTATACGATGCTTAATATCGTATAACGTTTGCTTGATGTGACTAACTGTGCCACTCACAGATTACGTGAACTCAGTCACGCAACCACGAATATTTTCAACTGCTACAGTTACGGGACCAGCTGAGTGTGCACTTTCACCAAGTGAATGTATGGGCATTCAGTCAAAACACCACTCCAAGTATGTTCCATGTCGTTCATGTGCACAATCATGAGCCCGACAAAGTACGGGAGCTATCACATTAGCTTTAAGGAGTGAACCCCCGACAAATATTCACCCTCATGGTACTGCCCATTTAACGCGTTGAATGCCCCACCATCTATTGACAGAATGGTTCCCGAGATTAGCATGCAGCAACAGCAGACAACAACTGTACAATTCATATACACTGAAGATCATCCACAACCGATCGCAGCTGTTGCATGCTCGCAGACATTTCAGCCGGCACCTTTCAAAAAGAAGCACTAGAATCGAGCCTCACTCTCCTTACAGCTTGTCAGAAGTGCATATCCTAGCCACTGTCGGGACTTGAACGCCGGCCACGTTTTATGTGGGGCAACTGTGTTGATCAATGAGCCACTGACCTCACATTGGGCACGATCGAAACATCATGTATGTAAGCTATAGTTGTTTTCCCAGCCACATTGAAGTTAACGAATTATCCCAAACACTGATGTACTCCTCTCCATGAAGGTAGTGGTAAAAGCAGCAAACTCGCATTTGATTACCGTTCATGTCACAAACACAACTGATTTGCCGAGCAAGTCAGATCACGGAAAATGTTGCTCGATTGTAAGATAAACATTCACCATGGATATACAACTGTAATGTTAAAATGTTACATGATTATCTGGAAAAAATTTATATCAGAAACTTATTTTCAAAAGTGAATCATCAACAATTAGTAAACATGCAAGGCGGAATTATTACATAGCCTCGTACACGTAAAAAAGGTTTTTTTTTATACGTGTATGAAGCAGAAATGGACTGAGATAAGACACGATCAGCAAGAAAGCCCTCAACAAACAGGCCTAAATAGATAAAGTCATGGGGGGTGGGGAATACTGTGCAAGGTTTTAGGAAAAACACAAGTGAATCTCGTTACAATTACACACATTTCACTACAAATGAAATCACAGCACTTGTGGAAATGATCAGGGAGAGAGCATGAGAAATACACTGTGTAAACAATTCTATAAAGCAATCCGGAAGAACAGGAGCGAATTAAATGTTATACTTTGAAGTTATAAATAAATTGCAGTTCTGTTTTGCGTGTATAATACCAAATCTACCACAATGTTTCGGTGACACGACTAACTGTATCGTGCAACGATCAACTAAAATCAGCATTGTTCATACGACTGTTTTCTAGTCCGAGGGTCATTGGCACAAGTGAAGGTACGGTTTCAGTTAGAGCAATCGACCAAATTAATACTGTATGTATATTCTCAGTAATTCAGGCTTATTAGCAAGCGGTCAGCTAAGTTTGGGAATTTTGCGAATAGCCCTCAATAACTTGATATGTACAATGCCATAAGGAATGAACCGTCCAACAAATATCAACCCTTATTGTACTGTCCATTTAACGTGTCGAACGCCAAAGCGTCTCCTGACAAAATGGCTCCCGAGATTACCGTGCAGCTACAGCAACCAATAACTGTACAATTGTCATTGCTTATCACGCATTGAATGGATGAATTAATGAACTTGTACCACCACATACATCTTCATTCACTCGTCAGCCAGTCGGTGCGATCACTGTAGGCAAACTCACGGTTCGCACCTACGAGTGTTCCAAACAGAAAGATCGTGGAAACTCACCACCTACTAATAACTACTGTCCGATAGACGTGGAACGGGGCTTCATGCGTCAAGACATGTGTTCGATCTGTTGACATTTATCTGGTACTTTTGTCGTCTTTTGTTTGGTATAACACAGAACAATGAATCTGCTGAGGCGTGTTTGGTTTGTTTTTAGAACGCCGATCCTTAATTTGTCTTTGCTGTGTGCAGTAAACCATTGTGATGTCACACGGCACCAATGTGCAGTCTGTTCGTAAAATTCGGATTCGCGGATTTATACATTTCCAACATACTCAACTGTGTGCCAATCAAGTGAACCCACCAATGATTTTTCCTTATGTAGAATCCAAATCGTTCATTTACTTCGTTGTTCGCATCTGTTGACATAGAAAGTTGTTTGTTATTATAAGATGCACTTTGAGTTGCTTGATTCACTATCGGCATGAGATTGTTTACAACCGTACAATCTGGGACCAAATTATCATTGTCAAAATCGGCTTCATCCCGTTGCACCAAACTTGTGTCTGATCTATCCGAGTTGCATAATTCGACCGGTATTTTTGGGACAGACGCAAGTGGTGTACA
>LUCH01007675.1:6001-21183 GCA_013368495.1 Paragonimus heterotremus | reverse complement strand
TATATTCGATTAAATCTGTATTTTTGTCCCGTAATATGCGTTTTAATATTTCATGAAAAATTTGAAAAATCACTTCGCGCCTGGATTGCTGTATCCAACTTGTTTCGGCCTTGAAACACCGTATCTGCAAACGATACAATTCCCGCTACTTCTACATTTGACTTCGCGAGAAATGAGGGAGTAATGTGTGAGGAAGGACTTGGGGAAGAAGACAGATTTGAAGATGGTGTTGGGGTTATACTCGTTCTGTGCTGTCGAGTGATTTTGATAATATTCTCTTTGGGCTGCACCCGACATCACGGCTTCCGTGTATGTCAGCGTTTCTGCAGAAAGCTTGACCAGCATCCTTGGTGTCGCAACTTGCGACATTCTGCACCCTTGCAAACTCCGCCTTTTGGGATGGCGTTTGTGAGTTTCCATGCAATGAAAATTGGAGGATGATTGAAGGATGGCAATGTACGCAGTTTATGAAGCCATTGATAGAAGCACCTTATGGGTTGAGCCGAAGGAATGCTTTATGAATCGCAATCGTTGGCCCTGATGGGCTCCTATCCTTCCGAATTCCCAGAAGAAAGAATTTTCCCCTGGGCATTTTTATGGGTTTTTGGCTGAGGAAACTCGGACAACTGTATCTGTGTGGTTTCGTTGTCTTCCGTACTTGTACTCGCGTTTTGGGCGTCCGTCGTTAGAATGGCGACTACGGAAATGTCGTCCTCGCCTTTCATCCCTGATACATAAGGCTGGAGCACAAACAACGACCTTAGTCTTTAATTGTGGCTTCCACCCTACCAGGATTTTGACTTAACTTCAATCCGCTGCTCGCTTCTCACCCTCTCTTGCCGAGAGCGATCGAAAGACACGCCTTTAAGGTGGGAGTTGGCGGATTTCAAGGCTACATCTTTCCCCAACCCTGGCTCAGGCCTGAGCATGGCTGGCAAGACTACCAGGGGACCGAATGACGAACCGATTGTCTTGGTGAGCAACCTGCCGGTGAGTACGAGGTTGGTAACGTCAGGGGAGAATGAAGAAGCTAAGACTAACTTGGCCGCCTCATTAGGAGAAGACGTCGTGAGCAATCGGTCTCGTACAACAACTCTTTCACTGAGAGCTTTCTATTTAAAATTCGCTGCTGTCTTCTCTATGCGTGCACTTGACGGGGCAACTGCCTCCTTGGTGATCACAGCGCCATTGAGAGCAAGCCCAGTGTACTCATTCACAGATTGGAGTTCCAACTTCATTTCGGACAGAGTCCGTCGGTACTCCTTCATCCCACGTCCCATGGGAGAAACGGGAGGATATTCAGTGCTAAGAAGAGCTCCGCGTTTGCAATCGCAGGTTTTCCGCGTCGATCCACTTTTCATGGTGCGAGGTTGGCTAGTCAGCGGCGGAGCAACGCCCTGACTGTCGCCAAACCTGCGGCTCCTGCAGACAAAAGTTAGAGCTGAAGGAGCAAGCTGTTGGTACCGGTCTTCGAAAACACTGATACTGAGATATTTCGACGAAACTTACCGAGCAAAATGGAGATCGAATAGAATTTCGCAACCTTCATCTCTCTCTTCGTCATCAGGTGGGACTAACTTGGTAGCCTACGCAATAAAGCATGCTTCCGTCGTACTATTTCTTTTCTTGTTGTCGAAAAAATTAACAATTTCAAATAGTTTGACGTCATTACCTCTTTGTTCCGGTCAACGGTCTCTTTCTGTAGCCCGTTCGTTAGGGTCTCCGTTGTTTTTCATGCAGAAGGTTATACACAAAATATAGTTAAGTATCACGGGTAGTAACTTGGTTTTGTCGGCGCTATCTTAGTTTACGACCCGCATCTGCCACTCGACCATATCTGATGGCCGTTGTGAGCTGTCGAATGGTGAGGAAGGACTAAGAAAAAAACAAACGAAGTATTTTTATAGATGAACGAATGAAATTAACTCCCAGGTTGCAGGATTGTTAGGTGGGAGAGGAAGAAGAAGGTACAGTTCTGTTGTGAAGATGGGAATACATAGTTGAAGGTCTGAGCTGTTCGTGACCGCGAGTGACAAACCCGTCATTCTACCTCCTAAGTATCCGCACGAATGATGGCTGAGTTGCGGACTTTCTTTTCGAGCTATGCACAGTGGTGCTTATGTACGAACAAATAGTATAGAAGGCCCAAACATCAGTTCATATCTCAAAGACATTCTGCAGAAAGTAATGTACGTACACACAGCTATATAAAATTTCATACACTGAATACATAAAAACGTCTACTTATTTGTTGATGAAGGCATTTCAGCGATCAGTTGAAGTGACCAAAGATCATGTGACTTTTCGAGGATCCCGACTGCAACCATGTTTTCCAGCTTATCTGTTCTATACGCATGATTCTGTGCACGTCTGCTATAAAAGGCCTGACATGAACTCACTGCCACTTTCTTTGATTGTGCAACTAATTGCACACAACGAACACTCGCCCTTCTTCCAGCGACTCATCCACTATTCCACTCTTCTAGGTCGTTTAACTCGACCCTCTTCGAGCGTTGTTCAAAGCTGTCGAAGGTTCCACGCACTTTTCACATGGCGCCTTTTGAGTGCCATCGAGTGGGCTGTGGCCCATCACTTCCTTCTTTTCTTTTTCCACTTGGTTGCTACCGTTGGTCCCAGATCAGGCTGAAACTAACTACCTATCATATTTTCAAACATAGCTGGAGACATATGGTTCGTTTCCAAACCCTACTGCGTTCCCCAGTTCGATGCCTTTCGAAATTACGTTCCGAAAGCTGTTCAGGTTAGACATTTTGAGTAGTTGGTGAATGCGGGTTTAGCGCGTACCCACCTGTCGACTACAAATTGGCGAGCCAAAGCAATTCAGCTAAGTTCGGGTCACTTCAGTTTCCAGGAAGAAGCGGCCTGAGCTATAAAATTGCTCTGCTAGCATCAATTATGGATTCAGCTAGAGGTAATTTAGGGTGGTTTAGGGGTAACTTAGGGATGGATTTTTTGACCAATAGTTTGTTCGTTGATAAAAATGTATGTAATGGCCTGCTCGCCATTGTATTGCCTATTTATATAATACATGAAATCCATAACACAAACGGAGTGCAATAAACTTAGGAAAGTATTTGTTGTACGTATAAACCAGTTATTTGTTCAGCCAAACGCTAACCGCTTCGATTATTCACACGAGCTTTGCTCAAATCTGCACCCCAGTTGGCCGCGTCTGTCGTTTACTCGCCTCGCCGCTCTTGTGATTATGTCTGATCAACACCATGATAACGCTGAAGTGAGTGACATCAATATATTTATTGAACCCTTGGTGGTTTTCTGAAGTGTTAGCCAGTCGTCCTACCATTTATCGAGATGTGCGAAGTTCACTTTCTGAATTCCATCGCAATGTTCAGGATTCTTTGGATAATGTGGACGTTTCCTTACGTTCTGCGTCCACAATTGGGTCCATACGGGAACGTATGCCACAACCGCTATCTGAAAGTAATTTAAACGGTAATTATAGTAAAACGACTGATTTCAGTATCACTGGAAAACATAACAGGAACTGATGTGCAGGATCCGAAAGGTGGGCTCACTGACACTAGCGTCGTCGACAGCCTACGGGACTGTGCAGTTTCCAGCAACTCCTAAATCGCATGTGACACGACTTTTACGCATGTTGAAGGAAAGAATACCGGAGTTACCCAGTGATGCCCAAACGTTGTTGGCGACGCCGAAATGTTTGCCAATACCTGCTGATTAACCGGGCGAATAAGCTCATTTAGGCTTTGGTAAAGGCACTTTGAACGCTATTGTAAGCAGGCGGCTACAGCTTGTGACTTCCATTGGCATCCAGTTGAATGCGGATGATTTTTACCGACCAATGCAAGAAAGCTCACGATGTGGCCTGTTCTCTGTCGCCTGGATGAACCGATGGTGACTGAACCGTCTGTGGTTGGTATGTACGGAGGGGGCAGCAAACCGGAAGACGCCAATGTATATCTTTCTGAGGTAATGCAAGAATTGCGTGATGTGCTAAGCAATGACATATTCATTGACAATGTTCCCGTTACGGTCAGTTTAAAGGTAGAAATCTGTGATACACCGGCTCGCGCGTACGTCAAACAGGTACGTGGGCACTGTGCATACTATGGATGTGATATGGATGCGACCCACGAGGATTGTACTGTGAAGGGAGAGTCATGTTCATGCCGGAAACTGGTTATCTTAGAACAGACGCATCTTTCCGCATCGCACGCCCTACATCCCTGCCTACATTCATGTCGCTCTCCGTCTGTACAATCTAAACTTTCTCCCTTGGCTATATGCATTCAATGTATCTGGGTAGAGTCCGTCGCAGGATCATTAACTGGACATCACGACCGGTTTCCCGGAACGTTCGTATAGGCTCACAAGCCCTAAAACGCGTGAACGGAACGATTTTAGAATGCCGGAAAAGACCTTACTGTGAATTCCCAAGCAAGTGCCGCAGACTGACAGAATTGAAGGCTTGGGAAGCTACGGAGTGTCGACAAATCCTTTTGTACATCGGACCGGTTGCTTTGCTGAACATTTTGGACAATGATAAGTGTAGGCACTTTTTAGACTTGTCTGTCTCTATATACATTCTTTGTCAGCCCACCCTTAGTACTGTTCATCGTAACTTTGCGAAACAATTAATGAGCATGTTTTTGTTGAAGTATTGTAAGTTGTATGGTCAGGCAGAAGTGGTATACAACGTGCATTCGCTGGAGCACCTTGCCGATGATGTGGCCGCCCATAACTTCTCTGCTTTTCCGTTTGGGTCCTTTATGTATAGATTAGAATCGATGCTTAATGGGCCAATGTGGCTAGTGGGACAGTTGTACAGGCGTTCATCAGAAAGGCGTTCCGCATCAGATTCCGTCCTAATCTTTCACTCTGATGTTGGTACTCCCATCCATTGTCTCTCTTTGCTTGGACGTCCGGTGTGTGTAAAGGATCCCATTTTGCTTTCAAACAATCGATCAAACGACGCTGCCCTTATTAGTGATTTTCCTTTCATAGTCGTTGATGTATGCACCCCCAATTCTGACGATATCCCTGTAAGTTATCGTCCCTTTACTGCGTTACGACCTTTATTCATCCATAATTTCTTCTTCCACCATTTGCATATGCTTCTTTTAAGTGATTTATCATCGGACGTTTTCGTAGCTAATGCGTTTTGCATTAATGCTAAGGGTTTGCTCTTTCCCACTCCTCCACGTTTTGCTTTTGTCCCCATTTTGCATGCCTGTAAATAGCATGCGATATTGAGATTAATAAAGTTTCGTTTGAGTTTTTAACCTTTAACTCATTTTGATTGATCATTCATTACACGTCAATTGTAACAATTAAAGGACTTCCATTGCAGATTTACAATGTCGTAACCTTCTTGGGGGATAAGGAACCATGTTGCGCGGTGCTGAGTTCCACGTGGATACACGATAGTATAGCATCGTGTCCCAATAACCCGTCTCTCAAGTTTACCATGTGTCGTGTGTTTTTACATGATGTTGATTTTCGATGGCGTTCGCTTGCGCAAACCATAAGTCTTGATCTATTGTGTTATCATGTAGCCTGAGGTTGAGTTCGGAAACAACGACCGTGGCGTGATTTGGATATTTATGAATATCACCTATTGAGTATGTGTGGCGTTTGTGGGTATGTCATGCGTTTTCACATGACGTTGATTTTCAATGACGTTTACTGGGGCAGACCTTAAGTCTCAATCTATTTTGTTATCATGTAGTGTGAGGTCGAAATTTGAAAAATTGTGTTCTTTCTTGTTTGCACTTTGTTTCACTTCATTCCACTGAAGTTCATTTGATCTTTTTCCAGGAATCAGAATCACATGCAGAAGTTTAGGATGTACGTGAGAAGATCCCTTATCGTATACTTAATATACCTTAACACACTCACCATTTATTCCCGATTGGTTTACTTCTCACTCAGTGTATCACAACATCAGAACGCGTCCTCACGTTTGCCGCTGTAAACGACGCTTCTTTGGTGACTACAAGATGATGGACGCACGTTGTTCCGGATCCGGTGACGTTGCATTCAGTTAATTTCAGTTCATAATGGGGTTAAATACGTCGTCTCAGATAAATCTAGGGATGAACTGGGATGTTTCAGGGTAACTGAGGGGTAAATTGGGTCGGCTAGGGGTAAGTTAGTAGAACATTAAGTGGCTTATGGTGAAGTTGGGGAACATTGGGGTACGGGAAATTTACCAATCAGACAAATTAGTGCGTTACGAAAGTCAGAGCTAAATTAGGGAACTTGTGTCAAACCCGTAACAAGTCCCAAAATAGGGTTTATAATCCACCAAGAACTAGTAGTAGACATAAATTGGAAAGGTGTGAATGGGAGGAAGTCTCCCTTTAGTAAATTGTTGGCAAAGGCTGTCGTCGGTAGAATCCAATATTTTGTGCGTATCAACTTCCAGATGCAACATTAAAGCATTCCGCGGGAGTAACACACCAAGAAGAAAAAGAGCGTATTCAGCGGTGAATCCAAAAAATTAGGCAGAACGTCCATCACAAACGCGATCCGCAGGAAACGTTGCTAGCAGCAGTCGACGATGAAGAGAACTCTTCGTGTTCCGCGTTGTAATTGTTTAATATACCTTTCCCGTATATATGATTCTTCTGTTTACGGCACAGCGCCTCCCAGGACGACAGTGAACGGTCATGTTGGTAGTCTAATGTAGAACCAAAGGTTGGACGTAGTAAGTGCAGCTTGACGTGCAAAGCGCGTAATCGCGAGTATAATCCGAGTGTAGTTTGAGTGTACCTTTCTGAGTGTCACATGAGCGTCACAATTTGTCCCATTGTCACTCTCAAACTACACTCAGGTTACACCAAAACTACACTCAGGCTACACTCGAACTACACTCGTGCTGACTGGGGCATCTCGCCAGGTTATCGGTGACAACGAAATGAACGAAAGTAACAGAGTAGATTCGAGGTTCCAGCAAGTTATAATAATCACTGGATTTGACTCACAGGAGGTGCTCATAGATTTTCAAGATGATTAACACAATATTCCAAATTACCAGTACTAACAAGTAAGGATATTACGGAGTTCATTTAGAATGTGCAGGCGCGATCGGAGCTACGACGATGTTCGCAATACGGCGAAGCTAGGAAATTGGAAGAAAGATTCCTGTAAAATCGTCGAGCGACTGCAAAACAAAGAAAACGCTCCCCAACGTGCACAAAGTTTCCAATGTATCGCAAGTTCGCTTTTATCGATTTGAAGAACATACGAAGGTGATGCGGAAAAATCGTACAAAAATGAAGTGAACAAGATAGAAAGCATTGACAATTATCCGTTTCACGGGGTTCGAATTGAAAGTCGCCCAAAGGCGAAACGGTCATTTTGGCGTTAATCCCCGATGTTTAAATATTTTTGAAAATTTCAAAATCGGAGGTTTAGACAAAGTAGCTGCAGCACATCAATTGCAAATAAGCAGCGTTTAAAGTAAAATTGGTATACACCAAATGCCCGATCAGCACGAGTGTGGTTTGAGAGTAATAATGGAACGAATTGTGACATTCATGTAACATTCAGAAAGCTACGCTCAAATTACACTCAAACTACACTCAGATAACACTCGCGATTACGCAGATTGCACGTTTAGCTGCACTTACTACGTCCAACCTTCGGTTCTAAATTAGAGTGCCAACATGATTGCAAGCGGAAGAATCATATGTGCTGGAAAAACTTATGGAACAAACACAATGCGGAACATGAAGAGTTCTCTTTATCGTCGGCTGTTATAAGCAAATTTCCCAGCGGTTTGCGCTTGCGATGGGCGTTCTGCCCCATTTTCAGGATCCACCGCTGGATACACTCTTCTAATTCTTGGTGTGACCCGAATATGCCATCCTGAGCTTGTACAAAATTCAAACATGAGCAATAATACAAGTTTTATGGATGTGTTTGAAACTTTGTATCTTCGCTAGTAATTGAGATAGAGCAAAAATGAAACACAACGATTTTACAGTATTCTTTATAGGCTTCGCAACAATGCTACACATATTTGGTAGTTTTTATCCAGTACCCCGTTTATGCCATCCTGAACTTGTACAAAATTCAAACATGAGCAAAAATGAAACAATTTCAAAGCAACAACCAATCATCTACAGTAGGAATAAACAAATCCACAATACTTTTGAACAGTAATGGGCAGTCAGGCATAGGTGCTTGTTTAACACTTCTGGACGATGTTGGTTTGAAGCAACCCTGAGGAAGGACAGAAATCGCTCGCAGTGCGTAACGCAGCTTTTGAGTTGCCGCCGAAATTAGCTAAAACAACACAATAAAAAATCACAATGAAATAGACTATGCTAATTCTCTTCATAACAAGAAACAGGTAGAAGTACCACAAACAACTGCAAAGTGACCCCGCAACAAGGTACATTCAATTGCAGCGACCGTCCCAGCAACTACACTCATGTGACACTCATGTGACACTTCAGTGTAGTAGTGTGCTGACTGAGTAAGTGCTAGAAGTACTAATTTGGTGGTGAAACATCTCCCAATGAATTTCGCAAAAGTGACCCGTTATCGGCGTTAGCCCATTTTCTCAAGTCTTATGAATGCGACCATTGCATTTTTCCAGGTGGAATACGTCATCCTGTAGCCTGAGAGTGCTCCATTTTGCGGCATTTTAAAGATATGGTCGAAATGAGAATATACGATCATACAGTATTCGCTTTGCATTTAAACAAGAACACTAACACATTTCATAGTGAAACACGTGTGACAACATTTCCAGCTTCTTTGTTTATACGATATTTATACTATTTCCCTTTGTTTGCAAGATTTGACGTAGATACTAGTCGATAAAACGTTGCTCTTAGGAATGGTTGGAAATGACGCTATCATATGGTTGTTTCTGTTTCCGGTGTATATGGAACGGTGTAGAAAAAGGGTATCATGTCCCACTCTACCATCGACGATCTCCAGAAGTCAATTCTACTCACTCTACTGCATTGTGGCCCACTAGATTGAGGTTGTGTGGCGCTCATGCGGAACAGCTTACGGAAACAGATGAAATCGAGCTGCTAGACGATCACTAGGAGATATACCTCTCAGCCAGCCACACTATGAGTTTTGGAACGCCAAGTATCTATCGCGGTGCAGAAAAATATTTCAGTCAATATGACAGTCGAAGGAATTGAAGATGATGACTGCCATATACCCCAAACGCCTCAAACACAGGTTTTTCATTACTTCCCGTATGTGTTTGTTCTCCAAATTGTTTATGGTAGAAGTGGCTTGGAAGGAGCAGCTACTAGTGTGGACGCATACTGCATACTCAGAGGCTGACCACAACTTGAGCCAATGGGGTGGAACACGTCCTGGTGTGAACGCTTGCTGTATGCTGGTATGTTGTTGATAACTTGAGTCAATCTGTTGGAGTAGCTATCAGTTTGAATGCATACTGCATCTCCAGACGCTGTTGATAGCCTAAAGCAACCGGTTGGAACGTCTGCTAGTATGAAATCATACTGAATTCTCAGGCTTTGTTCAGAGCCTAAGTCAATTAGGCGGAGAATCATGCTAGAACTGGTCCAACCGAATACTACCCAGTCTGTCTTAACTATCGAAAGCCAATCAACAATGAAAAACAGTGATTCGGCCTGTTGACGCGCGTGTATTTGTATCGATCCTGGAAGGTAGAGTGTACAGAGAAAACACATGAGGCTAGCGAAGTACGGAGCGGGTAGTGATTGTGATCCCGGGGCGGATTTTACAAAAGGGATAGCTTGACTAAATCATAAGTAGGTGAAAAACCAGCATTGTCAAAACTGTACTTGCGAATGCGACTATCGAATATGTCAATTTTTATAGTCAAAACATTGCTCTCCTCCCAATGACTAGTAAGCATTGCATATGCCTTCGTTATTCCCAGAAGAAGGAAAAAATATAGATATGACGTCTTTCTGATTGACCACAGTTACAGGGTTATACACATGAAGAATAATAACATGGGCTGAGAAATGATGAAGTTCGATGTAAGATCCTCCGGAATGAATAGTAGCCCCGCCGTAAGCATCCTTTTATTTAGGTTATATAGCCTTTGGAGCGCTTCCTCCCAATCGCAGCGGGCTGCCAAACCCCAAAAACACTTAAGAGAATAGGGAGGTAGTTTCGTTCACTGTTGCGCGTTTGGCAGCTGGAGTTTTCTGTCCGCGCACCATGTTCGGAAAGTCTGTGATAAAACAGTGAAGTACCCGCACGACAGGCGGGAAGGTATAACCCACCGTGTCAACGTATCCGGTCGACTAAATGATTTCACAGCAAACGACTTCACAGACCTTGCAAGTTTGAGTGACTGCCCTCGGTTTGCTCTTCCTCATGTGCTCCCGTCTGAAGTTGTCAGACGCAAGATAGAATAGGGTTAGCATACGAATAGACCTGGTCCAGAACAACGCCGTTTCTTGGCTGCGGACATGGTAGCTCATCAGACAATTGAAATAGCTTGAGAATCAAAAACGAAAAATTTTGTTTTTTTGGAATGTGCGTGTGTAATCATAAATAACGTCATTTCAAAAACAAGGAACTTTAGCATACTCTGCGAAATGTACAGGCTTGCGGAGCTCCCCAACAGGACGATTATGCCTAGAGGTACAGCGGGCAGCGACCGAGGTTGCGTGAGTTGCAGGGGGTTCCGTGGACGGAAAGTTTTTGCTGGCACTACAGGGCAAAGTGTGCCCTGGAAAGTGTCTCAGAGGATTGTTCCCTCTGACGACGTCGACGGTATGGGTTGGATTGTCAGAGAGCCCTTTTGACGAAGATGCTCAATCTCAAAATCGGTGGCTTGTGTAGCAGCCGTGGCTGCGGAATCAATACCATTGTCAGCAGTTTCGCTGAGGTTATGGACCCGTGAAAGAACATCCGCGATAGTATTTTAGGTACCTGAGACATTTCGTATATCAGTCGTAAACTGAGAGATGTGGTCCAGATGCCTAACATCCCTCGGGGAATACCCGTCAGATGAAGCGTTCAAAGAACAAATTATCGGTTGGCGATCAGCGTAAGCCGTGTAGATCCTGCCTTCTACCGAATGCCGGAAGTAGCAGATGCCTAAATATATTGCTAATAACTCTCTACCAAAAGTGCTGTGGTGAGATTCCGCTGGTTGTAAGGGTTTCGAGAAGAAAGCTGAAGGTTGCCACTGCTCACCAACGAATTGCTGTGAAACAGCGTCCACAGCTGTGTCCGAAGCGTCGGTTACTATTGACAGAGGTGCTTTCGGATCGGGATGAGCGATGAAAGGTTAGCCGGCGACCGCATCCTTGAGCTAATGGATGCAACGCGTGCAGCCTCAGTGAACTGGGATTTGCATTCAGCTCCACGAAGACGATTAGACACTGGCTGCATTATATGCACACAACAAGGTATGAAGCGTCAATAGCAGTTGACCGGACCATTAAAACGACGAAGTTGCTTAAATGAAGTCGGTTCGGAATACTTATCCGTAAATGCGGCGATTCCATTTTCTCAGATTTTGTTACTCAGAAATTCTATTTTGACCTTACCTGGTTCGCACTCAGTTGAATTAATTGTGACGCCGTGTTGAGCGAAAAGGCTCAGAGGGTTGCGAAGATGCGCGAAATGTCCTCCCTTCAAAGAGCCAGCAACTAAACGAAGTTCAAACCGCGAGCCACTTCATGAATGGAGAGTTGACAGGTTTGAGCTGCGTTGCTCAAATCAAATGGCGCTCGAAGAAACTCAAAAAGATGAAAAGACGTTATTGCTGCGGTTTTGGGGGATGTCATCTTTGGTAACCGGGATTTGATGATAAGCACCTACTAAAACTATCTTGCGGAATATGGTTTAATCATGTAAGCAAGTAGTTATATCTTACATGTGTGGGGTCGGGTATTTGTCAGGGACGGTTGCTCTGTTGATCCCACGATAATCACCACATGCACGTCAATCAGCTGACCTCTTAGGGACCATATGCAGCGGTGAGTCTTACGGACTCCCAAAACAGCGCGCATTGGCCCCAGTTTGAGCATATACCCTAAATCTGCCCTGGCGAATGTCAGTTTGTCGGATGTCCACCGGCGAAGCATTCATGGGACTGAAGGTCTGTTGGTACGGATGTGATGTATGACATTAGAGGTCACTGTTGGAATGTCGTTTGATGTGCGAACGAACTGTGGGGACACAGTGAGTAGGCCCACAAATTTTCTAGGGGCGGCGGGTTGAGTGTATACCGGGGTTATAGTTGCAACGGTTTCGTGTGTGCCGAGTATGTTCAGCTCAGTGCTGGAATCGGTCAACAGACATCGTCTCGAATCGACCGGGAGATCGAAGTATCGAAAAAATCGATGCCGGCCATAGGAAATGGTAGCGTAGCAACTGTAAACGGCCAGCGGAATGTCCGCCATTTGCAGAGCTGAGCTATGGGGTGCAGGTGTTTGGCACCTCGTCTTTTGCAGACGGAAACGCGTTAACCTGCGCCCAGGTATCAACCAGGGAAGTGTTCCCCGTTTTTACATCCAGTACAAAAATGAGGCGACACGGAGCGTTAGCGCCGCCAGCATTATTTTCCTTTAAAGTTCGGCCGTTGAGTTTGCATCGCCTTGCTGATGCGTAGGTGCAGGGTTTGGTGCACAGTTCGGCAAGGTTACTGAAAAGTTCGTGATGTCACCAACAGCTACCTTTTGACCGTGGTATGTGTCGCCTGGGCGATAAATCAGGTTGACAATCTTAGGAAAGGCGTGAAGAGGTTTTCTCCAAATCACGTCGCAGAGCTGTCATTTCTGCTCTCAAAGTCTCACTGTCCGTTGGACCACGTTTTACGGTAACCACATTGTCGGACGTGCACTAGGGTGTGGCACAATCAAGCAATAAATTCGTGATTGAAAACGCTTCATCATTTGATCAACCATATTAGCTGTCTCGGCGGGAGTTTGTGGACAAGCAGCTGAAACGATTGCTTGCGTTGCTTCTGGCAATTTGCTAAGCCAGAGTTCCTTGATGAAGGACTCGTCCATGTGCGAGTTGCCGATAAGTTGTTGCATCTCTGCTGGCCATGTTGAAGGGCGTTTGTCGCCTAGATTCAAGTCGTGAGAAAATTGTTGCACTCGGGTCTTTTCTGAGGGCGTCACTCGATTGATAACTACCATTTTTGAAGAATCGTACTTAAGCTCCACCAGCTGTTTAATATAACATCGTGAAGCTGTTTGGTGACTGCACTCAGTAGTCTGGCTAACAAACGACAGAAACTTAGATGGTCAGGAAAAAATTCCGCTGTTGAAGAATTTTACCTCTGTGTAAGCAAACCAAATAGGAGGGTCCATTTCGAAAAACGGAGGGGCCACTGAGGTAATAGTACTGATGGAGGAGCTGTCAACGTTCTTAGGTAACATGTAAGACACTGGGTGTTTATTAAATGTTTATGAGTAACCGAGAACTACTAATTTTAGTGGTCAAGATGAGTTACTGAACAGGTCAGGTAAATGCGAGTGTAACTCACTAAGCTAGCGGTGATAACAGGATGAACAAATGAGACAAAAATAGTTACAAAGCTCCAATAAGTTATGGTAATCAAAAAGGTTTGACCCACAAAAAAGTGTTCACGAGTGTTCGAGGTGACCACCACAATATTCCAAATTACCAGTATCCGGAAGTGGGTGATATCACAGAGTTGCCGTGGACTGTTGAAGTGCGATCCGGGATGCGACGATATTCGTGGTACAACGAAGCTAAAAAATTGGATGACAGATCCGTGTAGTATCGTCAAACGACTGTACAACGAAGAGGAGAGCAGACCGACGTGCACAAAATTTGTATTGTATTGTAAGGTCACTTGTATCAATTTGAACGCCTTGTAAAGATGATCCAAAAGTTTGTTGTACTGGAATGAAACATCGTTTGCAAACAAAAGTAAGGAACTCTCTACATAATTAAATCAGATTGGGAAAACACACGGTAATATCATACATACCCCTGTGTGTGGTAACCAAAATATCCTGGTACTCTCTTACGCCTTACTTAATGATAACCAGTTGTGTATATTTATCGACTAAGAGGCAGTAGCTGTGTACGGTCAAACTGTTTGGATAGTCACAAACTAACCTGTTCGCCTTGTGTGATTACATACAAATCTCTGCCTCTTCCTATGCAAACAGACCACTTGACAATCTTCCTATGTTGCTAAACATCTTTTCAATTCTACGTAACGGCCGTATAGAAATCGACACCGGAATTCGGCTGTAGTCATACACTATGAAAATCTGTGAATCCATCTCTTTTCGCGTAACTTGTTACTTTATTTCCATAACTGGTGTATCGTACAATTAACAATCATGTGCACGGTATGCTTTTCACGTTAATGTGTGTGTACTGATCAAGCTTACCTAAGCTTGTTTCTCAAAGATGCGTAGAGGAACATAGGATTATTATTATTATTATTATTATTATTATTATTATTATTATTATTATTATTATTATTATTATTATTATTATTATATCCTGAACGTATACACGGACGGAGAAAAACAACTGCTTGGGCGCACGTCGAGAAAAATTACAAATATGCAAAGGACCGAACTCGCCAACAAGAAAAGGAAAACTGTAACGGATAACTCGAAAATTACAAGTTAAACAATTGTTGGAATTGGTCCAACAGAATAATACCCAGTCTGTGCACACTAACGGAAACAAATCGAAAGTGAAAAACAATGATACAGCACGTCGACGTTCGTGTATTTGTATCGACCTTGGAAGTTGAGGAATACAGGGGCAGCACCACAACCTAGCGAGGCACCGAGCGAGTTGCATTTTAGTAACTTGGGTGGATATTACAAAAGAAGTAGAACGACTCAGACGGAAGTAGGCGGAATCCTAATTCAACAGAAATGTACACGTCAATGCGATTATCAAAAATATGGACAATTGTGTCGTTCGCCGGTATGCAGTTATAAGACGGGAACGAGTACGATACAGCCATCTAGGCGCGAAAAGAGATTTTTCAACTTTTTCATGAAATACTCAAACGCATATTACCGGACAAAAATACAGATTTAATCGAATATACTTGTGGTTTTGCAATGAGAAAAATCAGCTGTACCCGAAAACTGCCCATATTCGCACAATTGTTGAAAAAAACAATGTCACCACTTTTTCGATAAAAGCAGTGTTGGCTTCCACAATCTATTTTACGTTCTGAA
>LUCH01007674.1:5104-22635 GCA_013368495.1 Paragonimus heterotremus | reverse complement strand
TTGTGAGTAATGATCAGGTTGCCCGATCGTCTGGAAATGGAGACACAGTTACTGTCTGTTAACTCCAATCGATGACCCCTCGACTAGGACTTCTCTCATTGACTTGTTGAGCGGTATGAGTAGTAGGGGATTTTGATTTCCATATAGGTTGAACATCACCCACAATTGATCGCAGCTGTCGCATTCCCATAGACTTTCCAGTCGGCCCCTACTACTCATCAGTTATCCAAAATACTGAGTTCCCTCTGCCTATTTAGTCAGAAGAGAGAGAAGACGTATATCGCGAGATGTTAATATTTCAACGTACTCTCGTCAGTGGCTAACGTAAAACCAGCAAATTTCATACGGAGTGAACATGGCAACAACACTTGAACGAACCAACTGCATAGTTCTGGCCTTTCACGCGCTAATAGAGCAATCATTTCAATGACATGGAGATTGGTTGCGCCACTGACTACCTTGCACACGAAACCGGACGATGTGGCCTATCATCGTTTGGTCAGGTGCCAGTAGATTCGGATTGCGAGTGTCCAACTATGTCCTGAGCGGTTGTCTCGCCCTCTCACGCGGCGCATCACGTGACAAGCCTAAGTGACGCCCACTGTCCCAACTTGCACATGCACACCCATCCATCGGCCAGAAAACCCTCTTCTACATCCGAACGCACGCACACGGTCACCATCTACACACTCAGCCAATTGGAACGCTCTAACTGGATGCGATTCCGTGCAGTATGTATACAGGCACGCATGACGCGGGTGCACCCGGAATGGAACAGAAAACAAGTGTACAGGACGGGACGCGGCCCACCAATCTCACTGTATTGAGCAAATCCCTCAAGACCATCTGAGTAGCTAATGGAAACAATGTGCGGTTGAAATATTTGTAGACTATGTGACCTAGTTTGATCCCTGTTCCTTCAACGCGTCTTCGATCATCTTCTGGTTTACCCTAGTGGACTGACCATTACAAGCTAAACAATGCAATGTAGCCGGCAGACAGTCATTCTCCATTTTAGTGGCTGAAGCGCAATGAATCGACGATAGACGAGCAACTCCAAGTATGTGTTATCTGAATCGCAAATGAAATCCGTAGGCGACACGTGAGATGTTACCATCAGATCTTGCATATTTTTGAAATGAGAGTGGATAAACAATAAAAACAGTAGAAAGCCTGAAAACTCCAATGTACAAATAAAACTTTTACTCGGGTGAAATACCGGTGAACGTGCAAGTTATGAAAGAATATCTTTGTGTGTTGACAGAAATCAGTCATACCCACGTAACAAAACGATAATAGTTTATGTAGTGTTGTGAACCAAGAACGCAAATGGCGCAAAGGTTATCTATTCAGAAAATCAGTACACGGGTTATGTGGTTCAACATAAGTACAAACAAAAATACTCATCTGTGTATGACGCTGATGCCAGATCGTCACGGTTGCCACGGACGCCAATGCTCCGTGTACCAAGAACTATGTCATGCCAAGCTGCACTCCAATGCTTCTCCTTGTATTTTTCTCGCGGCCAGTTCAATGTCAAAATCCATGCTCTCATCTTACTGCTGAATAGTAGTGGTGTGAGTAGTACAGTGCGATCACTTGTCCACGACACAGTAGTATTTAAAGTCTCCCATTTGAGTATCAGTTATTTGTCGATAAATATGAGGGCCTTCAAACAACAGCGGATGCCGACGCTTGCACAATGTTTCTTTCGAAATCGGTAGAACAATTTTACGTTCTGCTCTTAGTAGTGAAGTCAGGGGACATAACAACAGTGGCAGATGTTTGCTCGCCGAACTATTTGCTTAAGTGAGGAATACAATAATGTTACAGATATCGAAAAAGGATTAATTTCATCTGTAATTCCTGTGAATTTAACATTAGAATGAAATACTTCGGACAATTGAACACAGATCCTGAAACTGCACTGACTGCCAACGTCATAAGATCTAGTATTTGTGTTTCAATTTCTCCAATCATGCGAAATATATCATCGCTGAAACATCGTCAAGGAGCGATTGGGGGTGGAGATAATCTATTGTTTTATCAACCTAACTCACTCACATAATCTGTCTATTTTGGCTATTTCTTTCCTGTCCGTTGAACATAGGTCTCAAAGTCGATATGCCCATTGGACGTTGTGGTAATTGGATGAAACTCACGCTACATCGTGCAAGCTCGTTTTCAATTATTCATTATCCAACCAGGTGCACCACATTACACAGCGATCATATAACGCAAGCATTAGTGAGGTAAGTCGATTTAAACCACCACTTCTCGGAAGCTGTTGGAGTTGGCCTCTGTAACCCACCACTACGTACCTAATAACGTTCAGCTCAAACTTTGTAACCACCCTGATGAACCCCATTTTTTGTAATCCAATCTAGAACCATTGTTTATCTGGAGTCTTGATTACGGCTTGGCGTTGATCTTGATAGTGCATCCTCTATTTTCCCATTAACAATTTCTTTCTGTAAGACCGTGATACTACTTGCAGTTGGCATGATGGTGAGTCAGTAAAAACGACTTTGTTCGTTACACTGTTTTATTGCTACCTTGGAAATTTTTATGTAATACTTCAGTGGTGCTGCTAACGTACTGAAGGAACCCTGTAAAACACTTTTGCCACAATGTGTTTTACAGCAGTATTTAGTTTACCACAAAACAATTTTGGTGCTATCACCATTGAGCGTGGCGTTATCTCATGCAACTTATTGTATACTTCCCTTGACTAACTGAAGCTGTATGATTTAGGTTGCATTGGGAGTAGTTACGTATCATTCCACTGGCGTTTACTAAATTGATGTTTGCTGTCAACAGTGTTGTCAGCGGTAAGGTAGATTGGTGGTTGATTCTATGGAAGCCCCGGCGTTATATTGGGCCCCTAGTTAGTGATTTAGCTTTTAATGTCTCATGTGCAAGCTAAGTTTCAGTGACTATATTACCTAACATAAGGACGAACAATTCTAGACAAAACAGTGAACTGAATGAAGGATCTTGAAGCAAACAGTTTGCGTTTGTGCTGACTGTGTACATACGGTCACTGCACTTCGCGATTTTTAGCATAAGATTGCGTTGTTAGAAGCAACGTAATTTCTGGTCACTGAGTAGCGTGGTATCTCATGAGCGAAAGAACAAGAAGATGCTTGTTTTGAGTATATCTTTCAGGCGTACCACGTCAAATTTATAATGCTTCATCTTATGAACATATGTCTACGATTCATTTGCATCGTCTTGATTAACTGTTAGCGGACGCTGCAAGAATATTGGACACTATTTTACGGTCGTGTTCGTGCTGTAGTAAAATTTCAGTGTATTTCCTTTCTTTAGATTTCATACTAGTTTTAAAATTCCTTAAAAAATGTTGGTTTTGATAAGATGAGTTGCAGCCTCGCCCATCTATTCATTCTTTTGGCCCTATTTACTATTAACATTTTGACTAAAATCTAGTTTGTTTGTCACAATGTCAATACGTTGCTTGTTGTATTGGCATAACACGATCTATCCTGCATGATCGAAAGTGCGCTACTCTCTGCTTCGGTCTGCATTCTTTAAACGTATACTCAATATTTCTTAGGTTTCATTGATTATTACAATTTGAAACAGCTAATTCTGAAATTGCCGGTAGTTTAAAAAGAATTATACCAGGATCATAATGAGACTCGGTATTCGTATACCCTTTTTAAGGCCCAAAAAGAAAACCATTGAAGATGCGATTTTAATATCGATGTTGTTACAGAAGAATTGGACTTCACGTGGTTGTCCAGTTAGCACTATCAAACAAATTGCAGTATGATCGCCTGCAAATAAAAAAAAATTAAGCACAACGTGATTAATCAAGATCCGAGGTTTCAAAAATGGCATACATCTGAGCTTCTTCCTTTCAGAAATATTTACGTTACGCACAATCGGATATATGCTCGATTACAAAAAGTGGGTTACTATCGTCATGGGTAAAAAAGCATGCTCTGGTCACTCACATTCGCGAAAGTAACATTTGAACACAATGGGCACCTATTACGTAGGGAAACACAGGCCCCTGCAGGAAGCACCAATTATGTTACGCGAACACACGCATGACGCACAAATTCTTTTAAACACACGCGTAAAAGCCGCACATACTATAAGCAACTTCCATTTTGGATTAGCCTGTCACATTGATTGAAGCCAAAGGACGTTCGCACGTAACACTCACAACTGATTTGCACTGCACCACTTTTGGCTCCACTCACACACCACGTATCCAGTGTAAACTCGAGGGAATGTGACCAACAGGCATGTGACTGGAGGTCTTGTCGATCCAGCCGGTCAATGCTGGTTAGCCAGATGGCAGGGCAGTAAGAAAAGTGAAACCATTGTCTTTCGGAAGTAATAAAAAATAGACTCCAGTGATAAGAGCCAAGCTGGAAACAAAGGTAGTGACAACACAAAGCAGGCAGTATTTCAAAGAAGGAGTACATATCATTCAAAGTTGGACCGAAAAAAACAAGAAGAACATTCACCATATAATGTACCAGCACAGCTTAAGAAAGCTACCATGACTCAGCCTTCTGGAGAGGAGAGTGTGTAAGTTAACGAACGACAGCGATAGCTGGTTGGTACGAACGAAATAATTGATAGAACGAACAGCCTACCGGTACCAAATTCACTGGCCATCTCCTCGTTTTTGGAGCGCTGAGTGCACTGATGACCGATCGATTTCAAATGGACAGCGCACTTGCGGCCGCATTCATCGCAGTGCCACATGGTCATATCAACACGACCTATGGTAGTCACAGTTCCTTTGCGTACCACGCGCTTGAATTCACGATAGCACATCTGTTGCTCATTGAACTTTCGAATGTCTGTCCAAATCGTGTTCCGCCAGGCTTTCCGGTTTAAGGCTGTACCCTCCCAAGATTTAAGAAGGATAGTGCAGCCGGAAAGAATTGCTTATACAACATCACAGCATCGCAGTTTCTGGCCACCAGAATTTCGTTTATTTCATTCTAGTTGTCCATACAATGACGGCTTTGGAATCCGTTCGTGGTCCTTCCTACGGACATGTCCTAGCCAACGATGCTGAATGAGCATTAGCATGATTTCAACCCCTTCCGTGTTTGCTCGCCAAAGTATATCGGTGTATGGAACCTTGTCCGACCATCACATACCCAAGACGCATCCTAAATACTACAGTGGAAAGCGACTCACTTGTCGCAAGTTTCGTTGGCACAATGCCCAGGATTAACTGCCTTATAGCGGCGTAATCAGCATATTTGTGCGGTAGACACCCCGCCTTGTTTTCGGCTGCAGACTGCAATTCATTCAAAATCACCTCTTTTACAACATCCAATAGTGGACTAATCTGTATTCTATGAACTTACCATCGGTAGTCCGCGAACGGATCTATCAACAGACTGAAACGAAGGCAAATTCAATGTAAATACTGACAGTGTATCAATTTGGTGCTTACTTAAGATGTATGCACAACACCTATGTCCGAGAGAGTATGAAAAGAAAGAAATGTCTTACCAACATTTGTGTCCAGCCCAACTTTAGACGCTGCGGACAAATAGTGTAAAGAGGAGGAGCGGTTGTACTATACTACTCATACCACTGTTATTCAGTAGTGGGGCCAGAGCATAGATCTTGACGTTGAAATGGCTGCAGCAATAATACAAAGAGAAACATCAAGGCGCAGCATAGCATCAAATGGTTCTTGGTACGTAAAGAACGTAAAAGGGCTGATTATTGGCGTCTGTGGCAATCGTGACGGTCTGGGCCCAGTACCGCACGCAGATGAGTGTTTGTGTTTGTTGTAGTGTTTAAACGCATAACCGATGTGTTTGATTCCTGAATAAATAACTCTTGGGCCATTAGTGTTCCAGGCTCACAACAATAGCAGTGGACGGCTGCTGCATTTCTCCTTAACTTTTTGCCAACAGCATACTACCACGTGCAAGCCTTTCCGTGTGTACTGTCGCATTATTTGTTGGACGGTCTTTAGAGTGCTGAAGGGTAAGTGTTGGCATCGCGGTCAAGTAAAAAGAAAATAAGGTTTAGGTTCGAAACGACCTTGTTTCACACGACTGACAATGTTAAAAGCATCGAAAGTTGATTCACGAGGTTGCACCTTCATACCCTTATGTAACATCGTGATTAAACTGACGGATTTACGTGGACATCCAAATTTACCAGCCATCGTTCACAATGCTCAAGATTCACGTATTCAAACAACTTGGCGAAATCCACTAAGAATACACACAGCGACTGATTGTGTTCCCCAAACTTCGTCTTGATCCGGCGAGTAACGAACACTGTGGTACTGCGACTTACACGCAATCCATACTAATTAAAAATTCCTAGATCAGAAGAAAACGGTGTGGCGAACAAGCCCGTTTCCGGTTAGTCATCATCATACGAAATACACAATACATAGATGGTATGTATACACGACGAAAAGTGGTCTTCCTCTTCGAGTTCTGCACTCGTTTATCACCCAACTTCTGCCGTTGCCCGGATCATCCACGAAAGCAGTTCTGCAGACGTAATCAAATATTTTGGTTCTGTGATCCGTGTTACACCCAGTCCTGTGCATAAGTCAAGTGATACGCACTTCGCGAGTGTCGCAGTCTCCCACAATCACTTAATGAAGCACATGATGATGACCACTTCGTTGGCGAGTTCACGTTGCGGTATCGGTCTCATCCAGCTGGGTTTGGGTATATGTCGACTTGTGAGTAGCGCATCATTTGTTACCGTTTTCACTGACTGCGTCGTGGGGTCCGAGGTTTTTTTTAGCAGGCTGGTGGGTCGCGTCCAACTAGAGCATTGAAGTCACCCAGAACAAACAGTTGGTCATTCACTGATTTCGAACGATCTGTGGTCATTCCCATAATCGGCGTAACACACAGATGGCAGAATAAAATCGACCGACTGGCAGGCACATGGACAAGATTCGAATAGTGACGTTGTGTTGTTCATCTATCGTCAAAGGATTGTTTCAGACAGCTACTGCGGAACAGACACCGTGCTCCCTAGCACCTTCTGCCAGGTAACATATACAACGGAACGTGTACTAGACAGGTAGTCTCCGTCATATTCCTATTCGGGTATTATCAATAGTAAGCCTTTCAGGCTGTAACAGTGGTAGAGAGAACACGTGGCACAGTAGAAATACAAACTGTATTGTCTCATTTACATGATCTAACTTCATTCTCGTGCGTTGACGAATGAGTCGTTGAAGGCTCGATCAAACACATCGCAGCTTGTACCCTAACATGAGCGTGGGGCACACAGGCGGCCTTGCCGCGTATACAACAGTCTCCAAAGCTTACCTTGGTCTGTAAGACGGGAGTGTTTTTCCTTTCGTGCACGAATTGTTGAGAAACCACGATGAAGTGAATGTGACCTGAAGTGTTAGTAAAATGGTACAAATGATGTTTCTAAGTCATATGCGGAAAGCGGCATATTCTATTTAACGTGACATCATCTCATACCAGATATTGTTTAAGTGGTCCATTTCGGGTAAATCACTTCCATACGTTGAATCAGCATGGCGGTGAACGACGAGAGCATCTTTAGAAGAATATTCCAGTTGTGTTACCCGAAATTCGAAGATTATCGGGATGACTTGCGCAAATTTCAACTGGAAACTTGCACAAGCTTTTTCATTAACACTTCGCAGACAGCTGCAAGTGCTAAGAAGCATAGGGGAATAAAACTACCGCCAGGCTGCCCGTATGGAAGTTTGGCGTACAAGTGTGCCCACCGTACACATCAGAAAACACCCTCTAAACGGTAGTGTTTATTTACCCAATTGATATAATATTCAATTATAGATTCGCAGACTACAGATGTAACGCTTCCTGGGTCGTACATTATTGTGTTGACGGTTATCGCATCGAAAAGACGAACCTGGTCCACTCACACGACTTTCAAGTTGGTAAGCCTCATGTATATCCCAGGAATAGATGGTTGGCTGCTCGTGATGAACTGCATGTGTGTGGGATGATGGATCACTTTAAGAGTGTTGGGGAAATGAGATTATACACGAACAAGAAATATGGGGTTAGGATGCATCGACATGATTTAGGCAACCTACGCATTAGGCACAACAAGTTATATGATTGCTACGAAATTATTAAGTTGCGAGGCTTATTGAAAGTGGAAGGCAGTTATAGCTTCCTATTGAGAGAAAATGTACTCAGGTTTGTTATGTTTGTATCATAAAGTGCCTTTCAGCTGTGTCCTAGATACGGGGATGTTATCCTGGAGGATGCCACTCACCAGCTAACTTATGGCAACTTCATACTATGGTATGCGATGCTGGTAGATGTGATTAGAGTGGGTTTTACGTTTTTTTTACGCAATGATTTCGAACAAGACCACTACCAGTTATAGGCTAGTCTTGGAGCGCATGCTAAAAATGCTACCTTGCATGTTTACGGCTCGAACTTTAATTGTTGACCGCTCAGCAGCACAATGGAGAGCAATAAGTGACGTGTTACCACAGAGTGCAATAGTATTTTGTCGTTTTCATTTACTGAATGATTTGTCTAGACGATATCGTCAGTTGGTAGGCTTAAGGGAATACCAGAAGAACCGTTTGTACCAGGGGACCCGTAATATGGCTTTCACAGTCAACGGAGTGCAATTTAATAGTCTGCTGCAGGCCGTGAAGTCTGTCAGCAGTGAAGCGTACCAGTATCTGATGAATACTTGGCTTCCTTGTAAGAACGGTTGGGCCTCGCATAAACTTAAGGCCACAGTGCTGTTCGGAAACTACACCACCAATCGTGTGGAGAACGAGAACAAGCACAATAAAAGTGCTGTTTTTGAACGGTCCAGTGTGTATGCTTTTTTCCAGCATAGAACGTAACAATAGTGTGTTTGACGAACGGCGGCGTGCATGAAAACCTATAGACGGCAACCTTTGCCAGATCTGCTTCCAGAAGGAGGACCCTGTTGACCTGGATGAAGACAACGTGCGCTGGGTACAGTGCATTCAATGCAATGGTTGGTGCCATCACTCGTGTGCCAGCTACACAGAGTCTCAACTGGTCTACACGTACGTGGGTTGCGACAACGTGGACCATGCAACGTGACCAACCCGATGCAGGAGGATGAACAACCAGTACTTTCCAGTACCAAGTGAAAGAACCCACTGCCCTATTCAGAGCCACCCACAAAATGATTTCATGAGCTAAGCTCAATTTTTTTTAAATTTGCGTCTATATGCAAACAGCTACTGGCGTTAGACAAGTGAGGTCCACTGATTCTTTCTTCAGCGGTTCCTCTGTGAGCATACCTGAAGCCTTCTGATATATATCCCGGACCATATATATGCTGTTTATATATATATAATAAACTGTAATATATATATACATACGGTAATCATATACCCTACGATATACATATACATGTATATATAGTAAGGTATATGGCTACCATATGTAAATATATATTACAATTCATTATATATATATCACAATTTATTTCCCATATATAAAAATGTGTATATATTCATTTATAAGGAGAATGAACTTCTGCTTGAAATATGTGTATATATAGTTATATATATATGTGTATTTATATGTATCTCATTACCGGGATATATATCATAAATTGTAATATTTTACAATTCATTATACATATCTCGGTAATGATATATATACGAATATACATATATACTACATACATACATATATTTCAAAGAGAAATTTATTCTCCTTATAAATGTATATATACACATTTATATATATATAGGAAATGAATTGTGATATATATATATATATACATATATAATGCAACTTATTTCCAACATGTATATATATGGAAATAGGCGATATACGTATATATATAAATTATGTATAAAAATATACATACGTTTATATCTACCTAGTTCACGATATATATAGATAATTATATATATATATATATGTGCGTATATATATACGTATGTTTCACTTATGTGCGTATGCGTTCCTTAAAATTCGGACACTTTCTGAACATACATATAAGTATATACCTATATTTGCATCGATCAACGTGAATCCTCCCATCTCGATCCAGGAGAACGGATTATCCAATTAGAAAATTGCACCCCAAGGTCATCCTATGTATTTCTAAGCTTGACAAACTTAATTTGCAAAGGTACGAAAGAAAGAACGCTCCCCTGTAAGGCTCATCTCATTCAAGGCTGCCGCGTCAATGACCTCGCGACTCATTTCCATAGCAATCAGTGAAGTTGGGTGTTCCAACCTTCCGGTGCTCTCTTGCGTATGCCGGAGCATACGCACACTTCATATCTTGTCGGAGACCGCCTGCGTTCACGCGTATATCTATGGTTGACATAAGGGGCTTCGGATAGAGTTTCTTAGGAGACCCAACCTTGATCCAGTATCCCAGAAGTCTAACCCACTTTTCAGTTAAGGGTTCACTTAGTTTGGGGATGCAGTGAAATATAGACACTGACGATTCTTTCCGGTTACTGCTACATGCAATATATGTATTGTAGGCAGCGTTAAGCTTCTGTGAACTAGTGCGTGATTTTCGACTGTACAGGATAATAAGCCGGCTGTTATGATCAGCCATTGGACGACTGAAGTTCTCTCTGATTTAAAGTGATTTTATAAACTCCTCCTTTTGTAGTCGGAGAACAGCATTGCTACCGCCATGAATATAGCTCTGCTGTACGCTTATAGTTTCGTGACTAGCTGCCTAAGCTCTTCTACGCAGTCAGTAGTGCGACATACAAATCTACAAGCATAACTGTTCTTTGACTGGCTGCTCCCCTGTGACTTAATTCGTACAGATGAACCTGGAGGAACCAAAGTCCCAATAAGCACAGCTTCCAGGATCAAAGTATTGCACAGGCTTAACAGCTACGTCAAAGCAACAGAAACGTCAAGTCCTCTGTCTATACACACAACGAATTTCACGTTATCAACCATTTGTGGAAGAATTTCAAAGCCTAAAAGGTCGGTAAAGATGTGAAAGCTAGACCCAAATTCGTATTGGCGCAATTCCTGGGCTGCCCACGCCGCCTGTGAATGCCTATTCTTCATATTGCTAAGCACTTTGAGATGAATACGACCAACAAACCGCCCTTGTTCAGTACAACCCAAACTCTAACTCCCGACCCAGCGGTGATTAACGACGTAGGTCCGAAGAGTGGGAACATCACCAGTACGGTAGGCTCCACAATACATGATTTCCCTTAGAACTGTCTCAATCGCATGAGTCTATGTTTAGCGATCCACCGCTTGATTCATAAAAGCAGTTGAGACCAAATAACAAAATTCGGGACAAAGTTGGGGTAGTACTGTCAACAGCCCACGCTCCATATCAGGCTTTCTCTATCCTCAGGTCTCTCCATACTATCCGGGGCTGATATCGGACTGTCTCTGATGGCTGCCCATCAGGATGAAGGCGAACCCAAATGAGCCCAAACAGTTAACCTGAAAGGTGCATTTTGTCAGCTTGAGCAGAACATTTTCTTTAGCAAACTACTTCTAGATCATGTTGGGTGCATTCACTCTTGTTTTTCCCAAAAGCAGTTATATCATCCTGACACGCATGTTTCTTAGAGAGTCCAACATATCTCCTGCCGGCAGCACCCTAGAAGTCTTCTAACAACACATGCAGGCTGAATTAAAGGAAACTGGACTAAACAAAGTTCTTCATGATGTCCTGAATATTATCAGTAGCTTTGGCTCAGATGACGGTTTTGAATATGAAGATGTTTAATAGGCTGTACTAAAAGCTCTGAATTGCTGTTGGTTTTCTGACCACTTGATCATTTTTAGATTTCCACACTATGTGATAATCAAAGTAGGTCAGAGTGAGAAGTGCGTCAAACTAATTGCTCAGTTGGACTACACTTTGCTTATTCACAGTTTTCTATCGAACAGCTCAAGAGACTACTGTCGAGGACGGCATTAATCTGAATTATCATCTTGTTGGTGGTTAATGATGGAGTAACTTTTACTTCTGCTTTCACTTGCAATAGGGGTTGTAACATTCTATCATCCTTCGTCTGAGTATTCTTCATATAACCGTTGTTTTCGGAGGTTATTCCCTTGTGCGACCCTTTTCCTCTGTTTCTCTGTACTGCTTTTTTTGCCCAGGACTATGAACGAATCGAGGTTGTACTCGCTCACGCATGAGTCAGTCTATCAATAGTACCGTTCGTTTCATTTATTTTTGTAACTTTGTGGCCGTGGGACTCGGGCGCTTTATTGTACGTTTATCTGGTGAATGTCACATGAGCCATTCCTCCTGTCGCCCTTTCTCATTCAACTTAGACTATGACTTTCATTGTCCCACACAACTCACTACGATTTCCTCGAGCACGGAATACTAACTGACAAAACTGGAAATATTTAGAGATCAGCCGTACTGTTCGCAGCGGAGTAGTAAGTCACGGCTTCATTTCCGGAAGTCGAATGGGAAATTATGATTTTGTAAATTCTAGAATGAATGATTAGGTGTTGACATGAGCATTCCACCATTACAGAGTGATGCCAACTCATTTTAAGTATAGGTTGTCATCCAGTAGATTAGCAGACTTTCATGTCCATATCCCTACCGCCGTAAACTACAAAGAAAATTTTCCGACCGCGTCGATTGTGCCTCGGCCAACTGCAGTGGCCTTGTGCGGACGTTCGAATTGTCCCAAGATATTCATTGTTTACTATGACCTATTTGATAATCTGGTCCCAGTCTCATGTGATACTCTTGTGATTAAAATGGCCCGGTGGTTTTCATGACTACTGACTTGCAAGTATCATCGTATTTGAGTTTGGCGTTAACAAAGGCATTTAGGCAGGTAAAACCAGAACACATCCCGAAGCTTTATAACAACGTGTAAATTAGAGTCAATGTAGTAAGCCTCATTAAACGCGAACCTGCTTGGTGCTAGTATGTACCATGACAAAACTGTTGACTTTTTCAAGACAAATTCGTGCGGACTGCGTTATCGTTTTGTTTTCTAGCCGTGTACAGTGTTCGAAAAGAGGTGCTTAGTAAGATAAAGTCACAGGAGACGAGTAGAATAACTTAATCATTAGCTAACTAACGAGTCACCAACATTCAATGCAGGTCACCTAGTTGGACTGAGAGCGAAAATCACGTACTTTCCATGTCTGATACGCCGTGGTCAAAAGACGTTAGCTACACTTGTGCACATCCAATCAACCTGGGTCGATCACTAAAAGATATTGGATGTGGTTTTTCATCTTAACTGTGAGTGTACTGGATGAATATACAACTCTTCAGGCCTAGTGAACAACTTTATCGTTGCTGGTACGTAATATGGCATTTTGGTTAGTGTAGCCGTCGCCTCGCCCTCTCACGTGACAAGCCCATGACTAAGTGACGTTCACCGTCCCAACCTGAGCATGCACACCCACCATCCATCGGCCCGAAAACCTCCTTCCACATCGGAACGCACGCACGCACGCGCACGCGGTCACCATCTGCACACTTAGCCAATTGGGATGCTTCAACTGGATGTGATTCAGCGCGTTCAATACTCAGGCACGCGTGACGCCATTGGACCCGGATCGGAACAATGAATGGCACAACTGAACAGGACAGGACACGGTCCGGGCGATCGCCACTGGATTAAGCTTGTACACCGATCCATCAATAGGGATTCAAACTATTTGATTTAACCTTCTCATTGACTATCGTTGAGATATCGTTATTTGTTAGTGGGTACTCAATCTATCACGGTTAAGAGTTCCACTACCATTAGTCTATAGATTAAACATCACTCACAACTGATCGCGGTTGTTGTGTAGACTTTTCAATCAAGTTCCTTTGAAATGAAGCAGTACGCTAGAGGTCCGCTTTTTTTGGAGTTCGTCATTATTGTATACTCTTGTTTAATGAGAGACTAGCCGGAGTTCAAATCCAGGCTGTGACAACTTTATGTACCATTGACGAGATCTAGCATCAGGGAAATTTGATCACGGTGCCTGTTTTCAAAAGGGGGTGTACACGATCACTCGTGAGGGACGTCTTATTTATATGAATCTATCAACGCCGTTTATTTCGCCGTTCTCATCGATTACTGAATAGTGCTTACTTAACTAACCATTACTCCATAAAATCCAACGAAAATCCGTCGAGTGTGGCTTGTGACGATGGCTTTGAAGTTATCGACATTAGAACGATATCACTTTAACTGATGCCTCATGGGTTCACCTTAAAACGTTGGACAAAGAGTGTGTATCTAGGACGTTAGGGCGGAGCGTCTCAGTGGTGACAAACGACGGTCCTGCTGTTGACAGCTCACTGTATTTGGTACCACCCATTTCTCTGCTAACAGCGTTTTCCGTGGTTACCGTTAATAATTTCAGGTTCTTTGGATTGTTGGCGTACAATTTATACCTCAGGTCTCAGTAAAAAAGATTCAGAAGTGTAAATCTAGCTACACTGACAGGCATCTAATCAGTCTTCCTAAAGAAATCCATTACTATCTAAATGTGTCATTCACATAATCTCCCAAGTAAATTACACTGCGGTAGACCACTGACATTTAGAGGCTGATACAAGACGAATGAATGGGATGAAAATAAATGAAGAGATGCATCTGAAGTTAGGAACTCTGGAACATTTCCCATATGACATGTTCTGTCACGATAAGTTAAAAACGAATGAGTGATAACGCAGTTCCCAAGGTTGTCGCTCGCCTCGGCAGGTGAAAACACTCTGCTGGAGCACAGACGTTGTTAGAGATCCTACACTGATAGGTATCCCAGCCAAGTTGGTTCTATGAACGCTAGCCAGCATATGGGCGCATGTTCTCAGTAGCTCGCATCTCCCAGTTTCATCACCCTAGTATGTTTCCGCTACCCTGGTGTTACTGTCTCTGCGCTACTGGTAATCAGATCGAGGCCTAGTTTGCCAGCTTTCTATGCCAGCCCCAGCTGTATGCACTGTGCACGGGTGGCCTCGCTAAACATGTGCAAACTTGTGTTGTAGGACACTGCCTACTCTTGAACGACCGTCATAGTGACGGGACAAAACTGTTCACTCGCTGAAGAGGTTCCCTTTTGGATATTAACCCCACAGTAGATCATCACGATCAGAATGCATATTCTAAGTTGCTGTTCTGTAATCAAGTGACAACTACTGATTTCATTCATCTCGAATTACCCGACGAGCCATATCGACCTTGTTGCTACTTTACTAACTGTAGACCCTGCTGTTACGCACAGTTGTGCACAGGTGTGTGCATGAGCATGCTTTCCGACAGGCTATCAGTGGTTAGGGGATATACTGTGCTGTCATACGTGATCAGTCTGCGGTATCCTTACCGTTGTACATAGTGAATTTATCGGCGTCATTAAAATATTCATAAATTAATTCGTATGGAACGAATAGAAAGGGCGATAAGGTTATAAAATTACATCAAGTTACCTTTCGATCGCTCAGAGCAGTTGTTCATGCACAAGTGGATCAACGTTACTTTCTGACTGTTCGGGATATTGTATCACATCCAAATATTCTGCTGGAGTTAAATTTGTATCTAACAGATCTGAAGCATCAAATTCACGTCCACTGTAATTATCTAATAAATTTTCGAATTTGTCCTGGCTGTAGTAAGACCGTAGATATTTCTCTTCATCGTCTGTGTTCAGTTCCATTCGATGTTGGAGTAGCTTTTGAAGCAACAAAACTCGTGGTAGTTCGAGTGGAGACTTCTCTTTTGCTACTGCGAGTTGTTCATGGTCAGATGGGAATGCCGGAGCGGTCAGTAACTTGGAATGACTGCCACTTTCCACGGGACTGAATACTGGTCGTGAGAAAAGTTCATCAGACTCTAGAAGTGGATCACTTAGACGTGCCTTTTGAGATTTTGGGTATTCGATATTCATTTGACCCCTGTAGATCCGTTTATTAGTCAGCGGTTGTGGTAAGTTCGTATTAATTGTCGAACTCATCATTTCCTCCATAGCGTGCGCTAAAACTGTTTTGGCTTTAGAGAAAAGTAGGTCAGATTCGGCCGCTGCATCCTGTGCTGCTTTTTCTAATAAAACTGCAATTAAGAGGTCTTTCTTGAGCTCATTATCGTCTATGACAGGATTGCCATCATTAGGGCCGACTGAAAAATGCGGTGATACATTCCGTGGCGGCAAGGCATAAACTACCGCAACAAGCGCGACAAAAACACTCATTTTCACCGTGTACATAGTGTTTCGCTCTCAAATTAGACTCTCGTGAAATCGGTTAATACGGCTTTTGCAATAAAAATGTAGACAGACAGTCAACAAGGGAATCACCAAACTGTTCCTTCTGAAACGTATGCACATCCAATCCGAGCGTACGTCCGTGTACAGACAGACGGTCATAACCACACAACATCCAATAAGGCAACCTCAAATTCCGAAAGTGTTCCTATGTCCTTGTTTAATCGACCGGGATGGGAGCACGTTCCATGTGCTCTAATTGTCTGTCAGTCTCACATCCCTACTTTCGCATACGTTTCCTAGTCAGTATACGGACTTTTATGATTTATACGTTGGTACTTTAGCACAGATCCTTAACATTTTAAGCGAACTACACATTATTGAAGACATGTAGCCAAGTTGATATCCGTCGTGCTCAATATATTAGGCAGAGAAGGATATTAGTTTACGTGCTCTCTATTGTTGTTAACTGGTCAAAATTAGACATAATATTGTGTCGTCCATTGATAAACAATTGTTGCGCCGAAGTAAACACATTCTTGGTAGACCCTACGTCGTCGTCAGGTTATAACGTATGACTAGAAAGTAGTGATAAATAGGGACAGTTTATAAAAGTGAATTTCATCCACATAAACGTCTTTCGTTCATTCACTCTTAATTCGTACTGTAGGCAACGGCTAGGTTTACAAACTGATACGACAGGTGTTCTACCGGAATTTATACACCCGAGTTCTGTCACTTTCAAAATACTTTTTTCGTCAACTCGTGATAATTCCGTAATAAATAGTATCAAGGAAATGCAACTGCGAATAGGAATAAGCGTACATTCAAGGTAGTTAACCAGGGGAAGATAGTCCACGAACAAGTAGCGTCAAATAACTGTCAAATCGGCAAAGCAAGTACGCCAAAATTGGTAAGACAGCTTTGATAAGATAAAGGGAGGAAGAAACAAAATTAGACACGTCAACGAAAGTTACATATGCAACTGATCAAATGCCACAAGCATGCGAAGAAAGTGGCTAAGTGAATACCCCTATCTTGGCCAACGTTACTCACTGAACAAATGACGGAAGCTCAACGAATAATTTCAGATCCAAAATTGCGTGCTAACGCTGTCACTTTTTTGTGCCAGATCGGCGATTTCGACCTGTCTAGGAAGTCCTAATCGCGGGGTTATCGATTGGAGTTAACCGGACAGTTGCTGTGTCTCCATTTCCAGACGATCGGGCAACCTGATCATTACTCACAACCGAAACTGGTTGAGCGTTCACATATGACAATTCGGTCGTTCCTAACGTGAGGTCAATCGCGTAGTGGTAAACACGGGTGCCTCATGAACAGCGTGTCCGT
>LUCH01007673.1:9562-26466 GCA_013368495.1 Paragonimus heterotremus | reverse complement strand
GCCAGGAAGAAGCTTAACTCCAAGCCCACTGGATTCGCGAAGAGCACCCTCCAGAATATCGTCCATAGGTTGAACCCTAGTTTGTTGCTGTCTGTCTACAGCCTCTTATTTCCCGTAAAGCCCTCATTTTCTCTCTTTTGAAATTTTCTTACCTCTCTGCTCGGGTTATTCTTTGTTGGCCTTCCTTACTGCTCATTTCCTCTTCAATCTGGCTTGTACACCCCGCACTCTGGATTTCTATGTTCACTTGCCAGACTTGGTTAGAAAGACTGGTCTGGGTTACTCGATCTCAGCCTCTTTAGAGTGTCGTTTGGTTTGTATGTGTGGCTTCGATTTGAGGAGATACCTGGAGGATCATTTTCACCCGTCCGAGGAAAACACCACTAGGAGAAGCCACCGTTTTCTTCGTCAGTTAGCCCGCATCAAGTGGAACAAATCATATTTAACGTAGCTGTTCACTGGTACGTGTTTACGCAGTCAACCGGTCAAATAACTGAAATTCACAGTTCGCGATGTTTCGATCGCTTTCTTCATATGCCGGTTGGGTGTTTGTCGCGCCTGGCGTTATTTGCCGAGGCCATCGGTAGTGAAATGTGCGGACCCTGACCATTCCGTTGAACGAAGCTGGTAAGTGTCGCTTGGCAGGGTCGAGCATTCGCGACCACTCAAGTCATTAATTAGACACGCCGTTCGCTTTAGCACTGTGATACAGTCAGTGTGTGCGTTCGTCCGCACCATCGACATCATCTAATTTCGTTCTGATTTTTTTCTATATTTATTTTGTCCTGGTTACTCCCAACAGCTGCGATGAACAACAGCCCGAACCACTGTCCTTTGAAAACCTGCATCGTGACCGCTGAAAAGGCTTAGTGTACAAAACACTTCAAGAACTTTTGGTTGTGTTACGATAGTCATGCCAGCTTCCTGGACATGCTATTGTGGACCTCCCATCAAACGCACTGAGTTACACCAAAGGCGCCTGTTAACTGGTATGTCAATCGTCATCACCTCGTTATTGTGAATAGAGGTGAATAGAGTCTGTCAATACACAAGGGCTCACTATCATACTGGCACTCGATAAAGTGGCCCGAGAGATTATCGTTCAAACTGTATTTCTTACCAGATGAGTGTGAACGAGAAAAAAGTTTAGTCCAGGCTACCAGATTTAGACTGGATGTCGCGAAACACTTACGTTCAAAGTTTTTTTTTTCATTTTATCTATTCGAAGAATACTTTGTTGCACAGTAGGTAGTTTGCTCATCACAACGCACAAACTTTGACCTCGGTAATATCCTTTTTCTCTCATCGTTTTTCAGCCCATGGGTTCCGGAATTGGAGAAAAACTGCAGACTCTTTTAACTAAGTTCTCTACCCCCGTCGGGCTTTCACTGTTCTATATTGGGCTCGTGTGGTTCGTGCTACTCTCGCAAGATGAATTGAATCACGGAACATACTTGAGCGAAAACGCTCTTCTTGTGGGTATGTTATTCAACCAGTTGTGGATTCGTACATCGTGTGCCCACAGGTCAAGTTGTTGAAAAATTTGATGATTCACAGTCTTTGGCACGCTATGGAAAGGATTTATCCACACTTTTTGCGATTAACGACATGTACGTTGCCGATTTTATTTACATCACGGCTACTTGTATTAATCTTTTCTGACAGTGTTGGTGTGCGGCGATGGTTAACCTGGGAATTAAACATGATCGGCTTAGAAGTGTATGAACAAAACTTTACGTTTACTCATCCCCTGTTACATCCACTGGACCAGGTGGTGGGCACAAATTTGTACACGATTATGCGTTCTCCCAGCGGTGGCCGAACTGAGGCATTGTTACTCACTGTGCCTCTTAGAACAGAGTGTTCTGATGCTACTTCGCCCTGTCTGAATGCAACTGTAAGCCTGATGTTGTCGCTGTTGAAGTCATTCAGACGTAAGTTCATTGCTCTTTCCAGTCATTAGATTGATTAATCATTTTCCCCCCTTAGAACAAATTTATTGGGCTAAAGATATTATAGTTGTGTTCCCAGAGTCGGATTATATTGGAATGTTGGCCTGGCTGGAAGCTTATCACGGTTCGATAATACCTGAATGTGAGTTGTTGCGCCCTTTTTTGTACATTTGTTTCGTTTTTTTTCTCCCGATTTATTAAAGGAGCTCTCCTCTACTATGAAAACTGCTCCCAGCTGCCAGTGTATGTAGCAGCTAACATATACAACAAGAAAGTGTTACAGAGGGAAGTGTGTTCAGGATAACAGAATGATCGAATCTTAACTCTGACAACTATTAAGAAAACCCATGGGGAAGTGGTCGGATTGATGAAGATTGTAGAGGGGAAGGTAAATGGTTGATTGCCACCGATATGTGATTTGTGAACATCACTACCTGACACGTTCACGCTGATAACATTGAAATGGGGAATATGGCTCCGCATGAACTGATTTCGATACTCTATCGATTTATTCGAAGGGGTTCCTGTAGAGTGACCGGAATATGTACATCAGAGGGTATATCTTCGGCTGAATAACGTCACGTTAGTAAGAGTTCATCAAAACTGTGATTTGTTGGTCCGCCACTTCCCAAAATTAAGTTATTGAGAAGTAAAACTCCCAAGTTTGTCTATGTAACAGATCAGCGCTTGATTGTTTGCAAATTAAACATTTGAAGTTTTCCGCAATGGTCGCCATACAGCAACCGATGACGTATCATATACCAGCCTTTTATAAAGTGCCAGGGATCGATGTACTCATCTGGGAGTAGTTCTCGTGATTGTTTATATGGTAGTTGCCATCGTTGCCATTAAAGTATCTCAAAATTTTTGGTGTTTATGCTCTTAGACATCGGTTTGTTGAACGTTTTATTGGTCGGGCTCAGCTTTTACAACTGTTACGGTTGTCCTTACGGTCGCAAGTCTGAAATTCCTGACATTTTTAAATATGCAAAGCAACCTTTTCCCGTAACAAATTTGAACAGAGAAGTCAGAAACAGTTTTTTGCACAATGTATCTCTCGAGCACATTTCGCTGCATCTCATCAGGTACATACTGCAAAACATTCATGGATACAACAACACAGGGATCAAGTCAGAATGTGACAAGTCACAGGGAACCAGCATCGTCGATCGCCCGACACCTGTTGACTTGTCGACCCCAACTGAACCTGAAGAAGGCGTTTCGGATACGTTACGCAACAAAAAATCGAAGGCTTCTCCGGTCCGCAGAGGCGGTAACAATTAGCAAATGGAAGCCACCTCTCTGTGTACAGAAAGATTTGTTCGTCAGTACCAAATTGCCCTGGTAATTGATGTGTGTATGTGTGTGTGTGCGTGTATTGGTGTGGTTGTTGATTTTGTTGTTTAACTTCACAATGACCATTGAACTTTGCTATATAAACACACAGACTGCAGTATGTACCTGATGAGATGCAGCGAAATGTGCTCGAGAGATACATTGTGCAAAAAACTGTTTCTGACTTCTCTGTTCACATTTTTAAATATGCGAAAGTAGGTTTTTGGCCGACCCAGTACTTTGTTGTCTGTGTATGTCCACGTGTGGTTTAGGAACTCAAATCCAATATAGTCTGTTTACTCCCTTATAACCACCTTTATTTCAACTGCTTCCTCAACCTTTCCGCTTAATTCGATAGATCTTTCCTGGTCAGAAATTGAAGGCCGTAGTGGTGCCATTCAGGCTGGTCTGAATTTAGAGTTGTCTCGACTCAATATCGAATCTTTGGATATCTCATCCGAGGGGATCAATGGGCTTTTAGCTAACCTGGATTTGGTCAATACGATTGTTCGTTTGTCACACAAACACTCCATTGAACCATGTGTCAGTGGTCAGGTGAGTTATGATCTGTATGACGTCAATGGATAATATTGTGTTATGACCTTGATACTATTATGCCGTGCTTTATGGAAACAACAAACCGTCGAATTGTCAACATTTTTTTCACGGATCACTAAGACGTGGTCGACTCTCTTTTTGTTCCTTCAGGTCCTTTGCGTGCAGAGATTTTGGGTTGCGCTCCGCACGATGTGTCTCTTGTCTCGTGTTTGCTCACATGCTTCTGCGTTCTTCCGTTCTTATTTTTATCTCTGCGATCACTGTGCTCATTGAATACGACGAAATGTGTTAGACACTAAACGAAAACTTAGCAAATGTAACGCACTGTCGATCCCTAGGTACAGTGGATGCCTTCTACTTTACTGACTGCTGTCAGGTCACATTGCCGTCCTTCGTACGATGGTTTTCTGCCTTTCACGTGCTTATTTAGACGCAAGCCTGTTGGTGTGAATGCCGCTTGATAACCTGCATCACTTGTGGACCGTCTCAGTATAAACGGGAACATTGTTTACTTATCATTTTCTCCGGAATCATCCATGTGAGCAGAGGTGACAGGCTTCTGCTCTCTAAGTCCGTTTGATTAACTTTAACTTCTGCATCATCATAGCTCTTCATCAGTTCAGTCTGAATAGCAAAAGCAATGGGCCTAGCGTGGGTTGGAATTCGTAGCTCTTCGTCCGCTTAGTAATTGGTGTATCGTTACAACTTAGCTTATTGTCTAGTAATCACTTTTTGTTTTGCGAAACATTATGCTGGAATGCCACATGAAAGGCACATACACGTGTAACTTCCTGGTCTATCACAACCGACGCAATAATTTCATGGTAACCAGTTAGCCATTCTCACCGAGAACTGGAGAGGCTAATGCTTCGACACATTGTAAATTGGGTATGGATTGGATGGTAATTTCAAGTTGCCTCAACTAAAACAAGACTATGCGAAGTAACCTGGGTTCTAACCCACAACCTAGTGTCTTCTTGATAGCCGACCTTCTTACTGATAGTAATACCGCTAGCCTAACTGGATTACTGTTATAATCGAACTCGCCTTAAAACTCCTTTCATTTGCCCCCCATATTCTGTATGGCATGAATCCATCACATCGTTAGCGTATCTAGTCATCTTTCAATAGTGGCTTGAGGTTTTGATAACTGTGTGTTCTACCGTTCAGAGTAACCTTAACAAATACACGTTTAACCAACCTGCTTCATAGTGATCAGCGAGCGATCCTGATAACCGTGTCTCCAGTTAGATGAACCAGCCTACCATATGGTCGGTTATCTCGATACCTTTTTTCGACCGTTCGCAATAAAGTTATACTGTGTTGTCTGAAGAAGACAAACTCGGTTTCCGTTATCCATCATCGGTATTAGACTAACTGCAGCATATCTTTTGTATCAACAAAACTGCAACGACTATCCGGTTGTTCGGAACGAAGGTCTCGCTATCAGAATGCTCGGATCCCCAGTCTCAGAACTTCCCAGCCCAAGTTAATAACAGTAAAAATCGCATAAAACAAGTTTATCCGTCCCATCTAGAATAGCTGTAGAAGAATATCCTGTTGAAAGATTACAAGTGACCTTGCAAGATAGATGGACGGTCGAACACCCTTCGTAATTGCTGTACAAAATCCGATAGGTTGATTGACATCCGATCGAAACATTTACGCAATTAGACGTGCTTACATCCCAACTCTGATTTTAGACTTTAAATCTACCCTCAAGATTCCATTTGTGTAATAGCTAGATGGTTCTACATACTTAGTTTGTTTCCCTAAAGGGAAACCGTACACTGTGTACAGCGTTTACTTCTTATCTACGATGGATGAATAAATAAACTCACGTGTAACTGATGTATTTCATCCACACTCTAAGACTTTTGTGAATTTTTCGTTTTTGTAGTTCTTCACATGCCTTGTCACCCAGTAGGTCGTTGTAGTGAAAAAGGCACCAACCGACCGCTTTTTGTTCGAAGATAACTCGAAAGATTTATTCCAATTGATATGGTAACTAGTGGGGTAAGTATAAAGCCGTACTTAAATTTAGTTTTATTCCGCTAATCTCTTGCTCGTGTTCAGAAGTACTTCAACCAACACTACTGCTAAACGAGTTAATAAGAGTTCTTTATATCATATGGTTGTACATTGTTTCTTCGCATCTTCGAGAGTAGCAGCCGAATGTTGCTCCGTTTTGTGCATGTAGATTTCCGTAAATGTCGGGAAATTCTCATAGTATCAAAAGTAACGATGTGACGAACAATTGTTTTCGATAATTCTTTCCCAAGTCAATACAGCTACATAGGTTTCATGAAGACGTCATAAGACGAGGCACAAAAGAACAAGAAGTGACTGTTCTCGACTGACAATAAAGGCTAGTACTAGACTACGCACACACTAATTGGTTAGGCCCATGCCGGACGTTAACTGAATGTTACGTCAAACGATCAGGGTCGAATGTTTGTGTGTGGTTAGATTGGATGTGATTGATCTGTGGCCACGGAAGTTGGAAGGACTGAACAAACTTCTTTTGAGAGCACAGGTTGGGGTTGCGTAATCTAATAGCAATCGATTCGGCGGTCGCCAGAATGTAGATTTCATCTTATTCGTTGGACAATGGATATGTTATAACCCGACCGAACGCCCGGAATCAGAACACGACGTTGGATTATGCTACTCAATACAAGACCACAACGAATATGTCATCTTAACCGTAAATGTGACCAGTTTTTGCAGTCAACCAGTTGGAACGCAGAAACCAGAAAGCGGAATCCAGTGTGATCAGCCTACCAACAGCTGACATGACGAACAAGTGTAAACGGATGGTCCGATAAAAGTGCATCGGTTATCTGCAATATTAGAAACTCACCCGCAACAGCATCCTTTTCAACGAAGACATCACATATCGTTTATCCGAACGCGTCCGGGGCTATCAATTGAAGTGGTTAAGCCGTGGTCTGTTGAATACTTGCACATGTGCATCCGTTTAATGCATATCCGAGTCTAAAATCTCTTCATATTTTCACTTTATCTTTATTTGATGGATTTGTCTCAAATAAGTGGATTCATACGTTAGTTTGCTGAAATAATCATCCCTCGGTTTGATAATTGTCTCGTTACACGCGCAAGAATTTTTTTTATTCCATTGAGATTACTATAACCATCCACTGGTAGCCCGTGTCTCCGTAAGACAATCAGCTGTAATAAGTTAATTTGCCCAAACAATCTCTTTTTTCATGTCTAATTTATTAACTGCGTACACTTCAAACTTCTACCCACTTAGATCTTCATAACTGCGCTCCAATTATCCGGGTAGCGAATAACTGAAAAATAGCTTGCTTATTGCATTTTGTTGCTCGTGACGCTATTGCCTAATTGATGACTAGTCGGTTGCTTTCAGCTCGCACATGTGAATCTAGGCTGGAATTTTGTCTATCTTTTAATGAGCACATCCGCTGTCAACCGTTATTGAACGTCATTGAATATCATCTAGTCAGTAGTGAGTGTACTGTTGAACCCTTGCTTCTGCTGCTCGATAGCTTTCTGCGAAGCTGAGCAGGTGGAAATTTTGACCGCCGAAAGTGGAATACCCTTTGTTTGACCGCTGCGTATTGGTTACCCTTCCATTGACCTCACATTTGCCCTGGTTAAATCATTACAACGAAACGTTGAGCCACGTCCGATTGTGAATAATATTCAACTTACTAGAGAGTAGACAGTGTACGAAATTCGGCGCCTTCTTTCGATCTGGACAAAGTGTGTACTAATGGTAGACCGTGTCACGAGCGAATTTGCTGTGTCGTTCCTCAGTTCTAATGGGATTAGCCATATTATTTCCTTGGCTTTTCGGTACGCTACTGTCGAACTACTTAATAACCGGTAAAGTAGTTAAAACGTATCTAATGTTTTATTGCCGTTGGTGATTCGCAGCTTGACGCCCGACCGACTGGTCATGTGCCGTACCAATAAAATCGGCCAATCACGTGGTTATAATCATCGTAGTTGTTAAGTCTACCAGTTATTAAGCGTATTTTGCTATGAAATTGATGAACAAACGCCGGGAAATCTGTGCATGACGCATTTCCTTAATAGGCACGGATGTCTGATTATGATGGAGTAATCATTGTCATTTGCCTGTTATCAGCGTTACGTTTGATCCATGCTCATTGATTCCACGAAAGTCTCATCAATATACGGCTGCTTCTGCAGTATGGCTCAGGTTGCAACTGATTTGATGAAACGCATCAGTTGAGTGACAATGCGAGTGCGCGCAGCAGATGTGACTTGTTGGGCTGTAACCATACCCTCAAAAGCGTTTATATTTGATTCAATATAGAGTTTAATGGTGAAGCCACCGATTACCTTATTTGCTCTTGTGTGACCTGGTTATCCGATACACGTGAACTGATAATGAGTGACAACAAACAGTGTGTCACTCCAACTCAAGAAATTGTTTTATATGCCGTTTGGTACTTTTACAACCGCGTCTTCAGCAAATACAAAACTTTTAAAGATTTGTTCAGTCGCTTCTTTTTACAAAATAAAATGTTGAAGTTGACAACAAACCACTCTAAGTAAGGGATGACATATGAATCGTAAGTGCATATACGAGTGTGATTTAATGAAAGATGTAGGTATGAATTCGGAAAGACCAAAGTGATGAAAATAGTCAGAGTCGAATGAAACTTGAAAGTCAAACGACTCATGCTTTAAAATGTTGGAGTACAATACGTTTGATGTGACTGGAAAGAGGAGTACCGCTCTCGTTAGACAAGCGTCTTATGAATCTGGAGGGAATTTTAAGGTCTTCATTCAGATGTACAGAAAAATTTACTGAAGAGCGATGTAACCAGTGGGGAGTACGCATGTATTCACAACACCTTGGATAAGACTGTACAAGGTTGAAAGCAACCTTGTATGTAAACACAGAACTCGAGTCGTCTGTCCTTAGTAAAACGTTCGTACCGTGAAGAGTCCGCGTCAACTCTTACATTACTGTGATACCTAAACATGTAATAAATTAGGACTTTGGAAGAAACTTGTTTTCAGTTTGTATTTGTACACAGTCATCGGGAAACTTCTGACAGTACATTCCTTTGGGAAGGAAAAATGAAATATTACTACATTTTGACGTATTGTTCGATAAGGAGCATGTGTTAGCCCAGCTAGCCAACTCGGTAACATTATTTTGTAAGATGAGGAATAAGGATATTTCGGAATTTTCGGTGTTAAGGACTATCATCTGCATACTTTGGCAAGAACAAATACTTGGGAATGGACATGGGGCTCATATAAGGGAAAATAATAGAGAAAGAATTACAACGTGGTAAACACCCGAATTCGTGACGATTGGAAAGATGAGTTTGAACTACGCGAAATCCGTTGACAGCATTATGAGAGGTAACTGACTGCTTTACTCTTAAAAAAACCACTTGTTGATGCAGTTGAAAACATTGACCTAATCAACGAAATACTGGAAGTTTTACTCGTGTACCCCAGCTAGCAGCTCGCGTTACGTTTATGGTTGTTATAGTTTTCGTATGAAACACAGTATTGTCATTTTAGCTGGGGTGCCCAACTTTAGTCAAAGAATGATGAAGATCCACATTTCATGTTGTGGTTCAAAAACTTGCACCGCAAAGTAGCGGACGACTGGTCGTAAACTGTAGACAAAGCGGTTTTAAAAGAAATTAGCAATCGGTTAGTTTTGTGTCAGTTTTCAACATGAAGGTCCAAAATGGTACAGCTTGTTAGATCCCTGCCTATTTGTTTGTCTAGCATCAGTGACCAATGCAATTCACCTATTGACCATGGGTGTTTTGTTGTATTCTGATTTACAGGTTTGACTTCTTGTTTCAGACTAATATCTCAGCGCTTGTCTCGTTCCTTATTTTCTCGCTTTTGCCTAATTAGGTTATTTTTTGAAGAAATATTTGTTTACAACTCCACTCCGTTACAGTACTACGATTTTGCACGCAACGCTGTTCAGACAAGGAAGCAAAATGTCATGGGTCTTCTTCAGGCAGTCTGGACACAAGCATCTGGTTCGCCAGCTGGATTACACGGGCTCTTGATCAATTATCAAATCCCTGCTGTCACTCTGCGTGGTCCGTCGAGGTCGTTCAAGACAACTAGAGAATCACGACAAAGCACTAACGTGGGCAAGTATGTTCCAGACTGATGCCCTGATAGATTAAATGCTCGCGGTCAGTATACGGGCTAGATTTGGCTCATGTATAGACCTATATGTGCATTCCAACTTTGTTTTGAAGCACATTAAATGAGTAGTTGGCATTTTTACACAAAAACGTTTATCTGCTGTTCTACAAGGTCTTAGTTTTTATTCAGTTTTGACACTAGTTTGAAGTATCCCTCGTCGTGGTGCTCGAAACGTTTCTGGCGTATCACTGTTACAAGTATTTTTCAGTTCAGGTTACTGTATTTTGTGCTTAATTCTTAACTAAAGCCTACTTCTACCTGTTCATTTATTGATATTTTCATCGATTTATACCCTTAACTATGTGCATGTCACAAATCACGTGAATTTGTGCACTTGGCACAACTCCGTTTGAGGTTGTGTATGTGAATCATATTGTTGAACTTGTTGTTTACGCGCGATATTATAGCGTGCAAAAGACGCATAGTGTGTAGAAGAATCTCGCTACGGTAGTAAAATGTGGGATGAATCCGATAACATTACCTCAGTAGAAATAAAACTCAGCCGCACATCTGGTAACAATATATGTTGAACTGATTATTCTGAGTGAGAGAAAGAGAAGTAAATGTACGGAACGTTGAAAGTCTTGGATATAGCAAGCCAAGGTTGACCATCTTTTAGTTACCTTGTGGATGGCATATTACTTGTAGTGGACAAGTGGGTATGCGCTAGACCCTCGTCCACTAACAATTTAAAACGCCTTTCTCGAAACGTAGTCCCAACAGATATCGAACTGGAGGACGCAGTGGGGTTTGGAAACAAACCGTATATTTCCAGTGGCATTTGGAAATATGATAAATAGTTAGCTCTGGCCTAGTCTGGGACCAACGACAGCAACAAAGAGGAGAAAGGAAAGAGGCGCGGGATGGGCTACAACCCACTCGGCGGCACTTAGAAGGGTGCCAGGCGAAAAGTGCGTTAAAAAACGCTCGAAAAGGTTCGGGCTAAACAACGTTGAAGAATGGAATAATAGATGAGTCGTTAAGACTGCGTGTAGTTAGATACACGACTGAAAAAAGTGGCACTGAGTTCATATCAGACCTCCTATAGCAGGCGTACACGGAATCATGTGTACAGAATAAACAAACGAAAAATCACGGTTGCAGCCAGGATCCTTAGAAAAGCCACACTATCGCTAGTCACTACATACTCAGAAATGTTATGGTTTGGCTTCTTCCGGGTGATATGTCGATTAATATCGCGTACACACGCAATGTCGGTGTGATATAAACGACATACAGTCCATGCTGAACTGTTGGAATTAAAGTGTTGTTTCATTCAGAGTTTACAGCATATCTTTTAACTAAACCTCACGTAACTGTTTTGACTATGACCCTGTCTCCCTATGTTTGTAGAAGGTCTGCCAGACCATACCACTCTCCAGAATAGCTAAAGAACATGATAAATTTGCCGATCATGTTCATTTGTTACATAACTCAATGGATTACCTACATTCGTAGGATTCGTGGCTGACCAACTCAACATACAGTGAATTGGTGGCATCCGATCCGCATTAGCCTATCACAATGACTGAAGCCAAAGGGGGCCGGCGAGTAACCATCACCTCGAATGGCTTGCGCAGTCCCACTTGCGGTTCCACTCACATATCACGTATCCGATGTAAACCCGAAGGAATAAAACCAGTGTGTTTGTGGGTGGGTGAGGCCGTTCTGTCCAGCCGGCCAATGCTGGGTAGCCAATTGAATAGCTAGCAGGAAAAAGAAACCCTTATATCTCGGAAAATAAACATAGAGAAAGAGAGAGAGACTACAATGACATGATCTACACTGAAAAGAAGGATAGGTAACTTGTAATGCAAAAAGTATTTCAGTATAGGAGTGCATGTTAATGCATTCCAGAGAGGATAAAGATGAAAACAAATTCAGATTGGACTACGAAAAGAACAGGCAAACCATTCTGTTAGGGAGTCCGTTTTTTTCACTCCCAAATCGCCTGCTTTCTCGATAAAATGATTTTATCCAATCAGAGAGCGGAAATGTCGTGAACACTCGAGAGGCGACCTTGGATATTTTTTTACCTATCCGACCTTTATTCCGCTATGCTGATTGGTGGTTTAGTGACCTTAACTATTATTTTTTTTGTAACTGACCTTCGATTTTATGACTCAAGAACCTTTATAGGTCGCTACACATCATATAAATACCTTGTAATTTTCATCTTGTCGCGCACGTTGTTTAGAGCGGAACAAAGTCGCTTTTTACACCCGTCTTTTGGTTTGTCTTGTGAGCAATTACGGAAACAGTCGCGGTATTTTCGGGACCAAGATTTTCTCTGTTAATGATTACGATGAGGAGAATCGGATTCCTGTCAAGCGCATTACTATATCGTGGACAAACCAGCGTATTCTTCCGAGGGTTTACAACACATTCCTCATACAATACACAAACAAAGCTGAAGAAAGGAATGAGTGGAAGACCGCAGACACCCAATTTTCTGGAAAGAGGATCGAATTACTAGCCAAACGACCATGGTCTTGGTCGATGCAATCATTAACAGAAGTAGAATGGATATACAGATCTGACCTATCTGAGCCTAATGTACTCGTCGTCTCTTCGTCGACGGTGCACTGTGAATACGCTGGTGATCTACTGAGCCAACGCAGCCAGCGCATTTGTGGCCGCACACATCTCAACGCCACATAATCATGTCACCACGGCCTACAGCACCGATGGTTCTCTTGCGTACCGCACGCCTTCGTTCTCGCGTGCCCCATAACTGCTCGCTGAACCCGCGGACGCCCGTCTGAATCGTATTCCTCCAAGCAGTCCGGTTCAACTCCAGGTCTTCCCAACATCTAAAATCAATGTTACAACTTACCTTCACAGCATCCTGGTATCTCAGTGTTTGACCACCAGGATTTCAATTACCTGATTTCAGTTGTCCATACAGCACCTGCTTCGGGATACGGTCATAGCCCATCTGACGGACGTTACCTAACCTAGCTAATTCAGCATCAGCAGGGCTTCCATCCCGTTCATGTCCGCTGGCCACAGTACCACAGTGTTTGGAACCATGTCCTACCACCGAATACCCAGGATGCACCTCAGACACGGCAAACGAATGCGGCTCAGACAGCGCACATTCCGCTGATACAGTGTCCACGTTTCACTGCCTTACAGCAGTATAGACAGCACCGTTGAGCGGTAGACAAAGAGCTTAGTGTTCTGCTTCAGGTTGTAGTTCTTCCAAACGTCTTTCAAAACGTCCGAAAGCAGTATTAGCCTTTGCCACACGAGCTCTCAACTCGCGGTCCACGGACAGATCAGTGGACAGATTGCTGCCCAAGTGACAGAAATTCGCGCACCTATGGATAACGGCTCCACTAACGCGAATTCAGGGTGAAGGTGTACAGATAGCACTTCCGCTCGGAGAAGGTTGGAAGGAAGAAAATATCTTACTTGTGTTGATGTCCAATCCGAACTTGGATACCGCGGTCGCGAAAGTCGTGGCCAATCGCTGTAGTTCGTCCTCGTTGTGTGCCGGCAGTGCGCTGTCATCTGCGAACAGAACCATGCGCATCGTTGAAGCATGTCGCCGGGTTGGGGCGCCGAAACGTCGGATATTCAACAGGCGCCCTCAACGCCGTTCTCCTCAGAGTTCTGAAAAGCTCGATATAAACATACGAACAGAAACAGTAGGTCATCATAAGCAATTCGGACCTGGACTGAGCAGAAAATACCCGAGAGAAACGCGCGTACGATGTGTGTCGTGTTAGTTCGAATCAACCTAAGTAAATAGTGTCCATTTGTACAATCGCATCAAATTTAGACCGTGCACTAAAACAAAGCAAAATATGAATTTATGTACAATACCATATGGATTGTTTGTTGATTTTCTGACATACTTCGAAAAAAAAAAACAATAGTATGTAAACTGTCATGTTAAATAACATTTCGATTGCATATCATCGGTTACTTTTTGCAAGCTTAACATGCACAATATGTAATGGGGACAAGTTGCAAGACAATATTAAATAATTCATCTCTAAGACAATCAGTCAGATGACCAGAACGAAAGCAGCACGATGCAACTGAAGTGTGCTCATCGGTAAGGAACATGAACATAATGTAACATAACGAAATTCTGCGAATCAAAAAGGCTTATTTGGGTCCAGAAAGAGCAAATTCACACAGATCAAACCGTAAAAGTTGGAAGTTGTTGTAAACTTCACACAAGTTGAACGGAGTCTAAAAATTCTCGTTTGGGAAGGACTACGAAGATGAAATGAAAACAAAGCAACAGTCGTATCCCTACCAACTAATCAAAAGTTGGCCATCAACTATTTGTGGGTACACTGATTATGATTCAGTCGGTGTATTGAGACCGTCCCCTGCGAGGTTGAACACCTTCTCGGGTTTGTGTCTGAAGAGCAATCTGAAAACGACCTACTGAACGTCCGGTCTATGGAAGATGCTTTGTAATTGCGCAAAATGTACAACCGACCTTTGAATTCAAGAGCCACTTTTTTGTGTTCGTTAATGCATACACCAACGTGCATCGTAGTTCTGCCAACGTATCTGCATTCACATTGAATCATGTGTGTACAATATTGAATTGGGTGTGACAACCTCCAGGTTTAGTTGGAATACGAGTAGTTTCTTCCACGCAAATCGGCCGGGCGGTCTTGTATGTGCATTTGATTGTTGCATCTAAACGGTGTTTGACCCCCTGAAATGTTCTGGTTTATGAAAGGCAGACTGTGTACAGTCTTCCACGAAGATGTTGAGCAGTGCGTAGTAATAAACCAACAGCCACAAATAATCAAACAGGATTGGATCACAATGCCACGGTACCACTGAACAAATTATCAAAGTTAACAATTAAACATTCCTAACAATTTCGATCGACAGATCGTTTGTGGAAAATTACTTACAATTTGATGGCGAACGGGCTGAAGATGAATTATACTCACGTAATATGGCATTCATACATAACACTGTTCTTCGAAGATTTCAAAAGACCCAAGACAACACAAAAGGGTAATACACGCACAACTCAAACAAAATACAATGATGAGCAACTAGCTATTCGCACAACCATCATATTGATACGATACAACAAAACATCTCGGTCAAGGTCCAAATAACTGTCAGAAAACAGGAAAGGTGAAATCCATACTAATAAACACATGAATGGGATAGGATTGGGTCAGATTTTCACTTGTTTGAACTTTAAAAGTTGAGGAAGTGTGATTCATGTAGCCCTTGTAGATTGAAAGGTAGATACTTTTCGACAAACTTTGTCGAGCATTCGTTTTTTATCAGTGTCCCGTGCTTCAGTTCATTTTCTAACTCCTATACTGCTACCTTGGCGAGGTGGTCGGGCTTGTGTACTCTTTTGATCCGGTGAGCTGTGCTGACTAGGGCCCCGGTCCCTCCAGGTGCAACCTTGGCCAAAGAGGAGTAGTCAGACGAAAAGCAGGTGCACTCATAAGATTGTATTTTGCACTACTGACCGTGTAGGAGTGCTTAGGTAGTGAGGCACGATTCTGTGGGCATACAGAAGAGCTATTTTTATAGTTGTGGCACTGCTGTCTTCCGTATCAGGAAGGAGGGGGCTAGAAAAAATCAGACCCTTAAGTCATTTACTCCCTGAATTTTGTTGTCTTGCAGGTCAGACTTTTGAGTCAGAGACTCGGAGTGGGGTTCATTAAGTCAACCTCCTTCCGCTGCGTAAACGACCGGGGAGTATCAGATGTTATCGTTCTTCTGATGATGACAATATTAACCCACCACGACTTTCTCCATCTATTTTGCCTCCCTCAAGTTTTGTGGCTTCCATGTGCCTTCGGACGATAATTGTTTTCTGAGGACAAGACAACGGGTAAACGTCGGCACTTTTAATGTCCGCACTCCTCGAAAAATCAGTCATCAAGCTGCTCTGTCAAGTACTCTCTCACGCCTGGAGCTTGATTTGTGCTGCTTGTCGGAGTCGCGAGCGTACGATTCTGGCACCGTTGTTATCCATCACCCAGAGGGCTGATATAGTTTCGAGTACATCCACTGTGCGCAGCAATGCTCAAAATGAGACAAAGCGTCCGGAAGTGAGATGCTGCGCTTCTCTTCTGATCCAAGAGTGGATGTTAGTTTATTGTGCACAGCTTAACAGCTGATGAAACGTTGCTTGCCAATGATCACGGGATGTTCGCCTTCTTCAAACTCGTCGAGGGAACCACTGTTTCATAGTTTTCCATATATGCGTTTGGTTTCTTTTTTGTTTGTTATTGTTACGGTGAATAGCAACCTGCGCCGTGCTTTTCTGGGTTTGCTTCTTCTGGAAATTTTCATATATATAATTGTGTATGTTTACGTTTTTGGAGAGACACCTTCGTGAGTTATAAATGAGTTCTCCTCGAGAGGAAACTCCCATTCATGATACACTTTTGCGCAATGGGAGAGTTTTCGCACCCAATTCTTTTAAATTACCAAGCCTTTCATAATTATACGGAATATACTTTCCGGATATCAAAACGAGTTTGCTCTGCAGAATGAGACAGTACAGAAGTCTTGTCATAATAAACCCACACTGTTTACGTACTGACCGCAGGGCAAATTCCTGAGGTGCGCAAATTGGTGACAACGTAAGATTTTAACTGATAAATGTGCATGATGCTGTCTACTTTTGTTCTTTAACCGGAGCGAGCAGTGCAGTGACCCCATGAGGTTTGTCATCGGAGATCATTTTGTAAATCTGAGTTGAACTCATCCACGCCAAATCATTCTCCATCAGAATGATTTGGCGTGGATGACCTATACTGCTACTCCCGACCTATACTGCTACCTTGCCGAGGTGGTCGGGCTTGTGTACTGTTTTGATCCGGCGGGCTA
>LUCH01007672.1:0-14567 GCA_013368495.1 Paragonimus heterotremus | reverse complement strand
CTTCAGGAAAGGCGTATTAAATTGTTAGTGGACGAGGGTCTAGCGCATACCCACTTGTCCACTACACTTGGAGTGGAATACATACTTTCTAACCTCTGACCCTAGTACCGCGACCGAAGTATTCAGTGAACACTTTACGTGGACACCTAAGCCTCGAGAAGACCGTAGCGCAGTTGTGTACGTGGCAAAGGCGGGATTCTCACTCGAAAGGAGAAATTTGGGCTCAAAAGTCTCAAATCACGGTACCGGAAAATACACGACTTCTCTATTATTATTCAGATGCATAAAATGTTCGACACTATAGGATATGGAATCAAAATGCTGCACCTCAATGAAGAAAAACGTGCGTTTAACAGCAAAGAGAAGAGTTTTGAGTCGATGCAGATGTTGAAACGCAGAAGCTGCATAAGATACCTTATTATCTCAGTAGTAATACTGAGAAACAGAACTACCTTAGACGATCCTATTGCGAACTGTGAGGTCTTCAATTAATCTTTTGCTGCCTCTTTCAACACTGAAGGAAATATATTACCTCCTACCTCTCTCTATAAAAACAAATACCTTCTTAAGCCACGTTCTTGTTGGTGCAGTAAGAATATGCTCTCAGTTAGCTACCATTAAACCCTATCATCCCGGTCCTGGTTTTATTCGATCTGTCGCTCTCGAACACGGAGGGGAGAACCTTCCTCTCATTTTGTTTAATACTCTCAAATGGGAAAATTCTATTATTAAGCCGCACTATAAATGTGGCTGGCGACAAGACATCAGCACACATTGTCCCATTAACCACACTGCAATTTGTTCTAGGGTGTTGGAAAAGATAATAAAATGTCGCACGATTGAATTCTTATAATCAGTAAATTTTATAAACCGTTCCCAGCATGGGTTCCCCAACAAACGTTCGCGCATAACGTGCAAGCTGGAATTCTTTGGCCATGTCACAAAAGTTGCTGGTTCGGGGAACGCAATTATTACTACACTTTTCGATGTGCAAAAGATTTTTGAACGTGTGCCTCATAGGCTTCTTCTGATCAAAATGGCATCCTTTTGCTCAGCTGGTTTGTTTCATGCCTTAAACACCCCGCACAAACAGTGAAAATAGGGGACAACAGCTCAACGCTCAGACCAGTCACCGGTGGAGAAGTTAAACGAAGCTTCCTTGGACCGTTACTCTTTCTTATGTTTATAAACGATATATATGGAGTTGTCAAGCATGGCAAATTACTTCTATCCGCTGAAGACAACAAACTTGTTCACACTTTTTCTCCTGGCTAACTCAATTCTTCTTTAGAAAACATACAGAATGACTTCATGTCATTAGAGCCTTGGTGTCAAACTTGGCTGATGAAAGTTCCAGCCAACAAATCCACGACCGTTGAATATGGTTGTCACGTACCAGAGGACTTTATAAAGCTGGATGGTCATGGTATTTCAATTGTCAACTCTGTCCACGACCTGGGTATACGTTACTCAAACCCATTCAGTTTTGCGGAACATATACCTTTTTAGCGATTCACATCTGATCGTTGGGTTACGCGTAGGCCAAAAATGGATCCTCCAAATGAGAACAAAATTGGCTCCAACAATTTCTACGGTACTATTAAAGAAATGCATCAGCAATTACAAACAGCAAACCTCAAGCGTTCGCGAAGATAACCTCGTCCAGCGAAATCAATAGATTTTCCACAGGACCAACAATGTCAAAGATGAACCGTCACGCTAGCAGACCAGGAAAAGAATGGCCAATTGCGCCGCGGACACTTAATGACACATTAGTTCAATAAAACGAAAGGTGGTGAGTAAGGTGGTGGCAATGTCAGGTTAGCGGGAAAAATGGCGAATGTAAACGATGGGGACGAATTTCTCAGTTCGTGGATCGACAAATTCACACTTTCCATAGTAGCCAAAACTAGACAAGCCACTGGATACATTGAGCGCTTATTCTTCCTTCCTGCAGCTCAACCTCACCTTTCTAAGCCGTGAGTAGGACCCCAGATTGAGTCCTGCAAGTTCATGTTAGTTACCTGTGCAAGTCTGATAGGGCAGCTCTGGAAAGTCTCCAACGTGCATTGACGAAAGTTTACTGGGTTATCCGTCTTCTCTGAATTACAGAGAACGCTGCCAGGCGCCTGCAATTGATCTTCTTTGGTTACGGTGTCTCAAACTTGACCATGCACACGCGTATTACCTAGTTGCCTAGTTGCCTGTTAGCCTGTCAAGACCCATGGTTAAAGTGGGTACTTGATTGCAGCGTGACATTGAATTGATTGACCTTATTAATCATCTGTTCCCTGTTTACTCCCTCTATGCTTCCCCTGTAAAATTCGTGACATAAATGTGATGTATTTAGCCTGATGATGAATCACGGAAAACGGGCTTGTTAGCTACACAGTATTTTTCATGACTACACTGGGAATTTTCGCGCAATAAATTCACTGTCAGCTTCGCCGTCCGCTTTCAACGTAACTCAAAATACATCAGGAACAAAGAGTTCAACTTGACAGCATTCAAATCCCGTAAAACTGCGTTCAAATTATTTCGTTGTAAAGTATTCCCACATTTAAAACAAATTCCCACATGCAACTAGAGCCGGTAAGAGTATACATCAGTTCAAACGAAGCTTGGAAACTTTCCCGACATTAAGGAACGTCATGTCAATTTTCAGACCCTGCCTGTCTGAAGACGATTTCTTTGAAAACGGACCTGATCACCTCTGAGGGGAATACCTTTATCGCATGATACAACGCTACGTACAATTTCAGCGGATCGCAGCCATAAGTTTCATCACTGGAAGTAGTTATCCAGATTTTGAAGCCTAATAATGACTCCAGCATGATAGATCTTGTAAATAGTTTTGTCTAAAACTTACAGGTAAACAACAAAACATGCCTATATTCAACACAGTGTCAACATGCACACCTCCGTTAGTAATAATCAAATCAACCCGGTGCCCTCTTACTTTACAATTAATGATAACCCGCTGTGTACAGTTATTGGTCACGGTGCAAAAGCTGGACATAGTGAGCGTGTCTGGGGAAATGTATATAACTTGGCCAGTTCGTCTCACACGGTTACCTACAAATGTCGCGTTACCGCCTGTGCCTCTACCTGTCGTACTAGACCAGCTAGACTTGGTGTCAGAGGTTGTGTTTTGTCTCTGCGAGTTTAGTCGCCTTCGTGTGAGTGCGTCACATGCCCTTGAGTTAGCACGCGTGAGTTGGTCAAATCGAGGGACGCGTTTGTGCGTGCATGTGGCCTTGCCTGTCGCAGTGTTGAGGGGAGTGGGCGCCACTGACAGTCGAGTGAGTGGAGGAGAACGACGCTTAGCGGAGCCTGTGCGCTCAGAGTGGAGAGGGCCTGTTGATTCACGCGCTAGCCTATGGAGCGCGTGGTGAGTCTGTGGCCTTTAGAATGGGCCGAGGATACGTGAGTAAGTGGGACAGTTAACATGTGGTCGCCTGATCGGATGTGGGGCGAATGCATGGCTAGGATTGAGCGATCAAATTTAGCGAAATCTACTGAACTGTTACACATACATGGATGAAGGACGTATATGAACTACACATAGAAAGCGATGGTGAAGTATTAGAAGACGTTATCTAGTATAAAGTCGGATATAGTCTTTAGATGAGTGCTTAGCTTTCGCGCCTCTAGCACTTCAGTTAGAAAAACTGAAGTGACACTATCTTGTGTGCAGATAGGAGAAACCACCACGAGAATGAAAGAGTCCTGCTCGTGGTGGAGTTGTCTTATGGAAAGTGCCTCTAATTACGTGCTCAGCCAAACTACTTAAGTCAGCTTTGGCATTCCTCTTAGTCTGGAACCCCATTGGCCTTATGCTTACGAGTAGACTTCGTGATAAATCCACTGGATAGCTGCTCACACTTCTACTTTTACTCATCAGACTTGGTTTTGAAATACTATCTAAAATGACGGGCTCCAAAGTTTGCTGCTAGCAACTCGAAGGACGTTTCTTTTAATCGTTTTTTACAGGATAGCGTAGTCCGCAACGAGTTGGCGTATACCGAATCCCGACTTAATACTGACTGCAAATTACAATTGAAAGCCACAATTGCAATTTCTTATTCCATTGTACCCACCTAATTTCCTTAATTTTCTCTACACAGCGGTGATACTGCATTGCTTGACGCTCAATGAACAACAGAACCCTAGATTTTGGGCGACCGTGTTGAGGACAAACCCGTTTTCCGAGTTGTCAATCTTCAAGTTCGCGAGATGTTTTGTGATAAAACTACACAGCCAAAAGGCTTTTTTTGCGGGGGGGGGTTGGTTCTCTTCCGACCAAACAAAAAGGTTTTGATTGTAGACTTTGTTTTGGCCTATTCTTCTAAGCACTTACTTAGGTTATTCCATCACCCTTAGAACCCTGTCAGCGCCAGAAAAGTTAGGCACCGCGTCCAGCTTCCATTGCATAGGTTAACCGGCAGACATTGCTCGGGATCCTGGCGTTCGATTTGCAGTCGCTGATCGCATCAATGCTTTGATGGTATGCAAACCGGGAGGCCACAACCCTCAAATGCCATCTTTGCGCCCGCGACTTGTTTGAGGCAAGTATGCCACAGCTGTTAGTGTTTGCGGTCCAACTGTGTCAAACTGATGATAAAAAAGGCTAGTTCTATGATCACCTGTCGGCTACAATCCGGTCAGCACCGATGAGTGAGCAGCTGCTTGTTCCGGATGACTTGAACGCCTGAGTTAGACATGACTTCATATCCCGGTTGAGCCCTCGGACCCTACGGCATTGGTTCAGTGAACGAGAACGGTGATCATCTACCTCACTTGTGTGCCACTCACGAGATGTTCGTCACAACTATCTGATTCCAGCCCGGTGCAAGCGACATCACGACGCGGACTCAGTCACAAAACGGTCATCACCATCTTTTTTATCACGTGACTGTATGGCAGCTCGATATTAGTGGAGTGCATATCATGCGAGTGACGCGCATCTCCGAATGTAGCACGGATTATAGATTGGTCAAGATCAACTTGTTTATCCAAGTATGTAAACCTGTTCATCCGGACAACGGAAGAAGCTGGATGTCAAACGGTGGGGGAATTTTGAGACGAGAGCTACTTTTCAGCGTGGTGTTGCCGCTTGTCCATGCGAAGCCTCTGCATCCACTACCCCTGGGACATGTGGTAGCACCTAAAAAACAGGTCAGGATAGCAGTCACCGAGCCCATCGGTATCGCACGCCCGAAACGTCCGAACTGGATTGATTAAAACAACGCGACCTTTTCCAATGGGGTATGGGAGAAGAATGCGGCGTTTGCCGCTCCCACAATGGACCCAGACAATGAAAACAAGAAGGTGACGTTACGGGGTAGTCGCCGTCAACTGGCAGGACGTGTTCTTGGAATCAAGGACGCCTGGAGGAAGAAGCAAGGTGAGCGGATACAGGGATAGGCAGAATTCCGACAACACAAGGAGTTGTACGATTGGTTTGAGGCGATTTCTGGTTTATCCGCCCAGCCTACCAAAGCATTATTTGACGTGGACACCGGTTGTTCATTAATCTAGCTAAAAGACCTTATGAAATCCAGGCGTAAACGCATCAGTAGCTTACTAAATCATTCTGCTTCCATTGACTGGGTGACCGTGAACAGCCTACCGCAGCAGGCCCTCAACTCTTCACTATCTCTCGCCCCGGATTTGCCAGAGGTGCGACTAGACAATTGCGCAATGGAAAACCTGCAAACAAGGGTGGATAACTAGGTGGAATCCTAAAGAATGGCGGGCCGGCGTTCGAAGTGCTTCACTCCGGCTGGTTCGCTTCGTCTGGGAGCGGGAAGTTATGCCATAGTACTCCAGGGATTATGTGATAGTGCCTTTGTTTGAAAGTAAAGGCAGCAGGCAATACGCCGAAAGCTATCGGGGCATTTGTCCGCCGAGCTGCGCAGGCAGGGTGTTTGCAAGAATCCTCCCGAAACGGCCGAACGCAAACCTTTTGAAAGCCAATGTTCCCGAGTAACAGTGCGGATTCTAGGCGAGTCACACGACGATCGATCTGGTGTTTACTGCCAGACGGCTTCAGAAGAGGTGTCCAGAGTGCAACTAGCTCGTGTATGCTCTCTCTGTAGACCTCACCAAGTCCTTCGGTTCCGTGAACCGTGAGGTGTTGTGGATGGTGCTTGGTAAGTTATGATTTCCAGGTAAGTTCGTCGATTTGATTAGGATTATGTATGTGGGATTGAAGGCGAAGGTACAATTGGTACATCACTTCGGTTACATACATTAAAGATGCACATATTTCTGTTCACAGATGAGAGCGGGTTGTCCGCACACAGTGAAGACGAAATACAGCGGCTAGCCACGGCAGGTGAGGCATTTCTTCTTTTAGCTTTCCCCAGGCGGAGGTGCTGTTTCTGCACCAGCGCCTGAAGTTCACAAAAATGGGGATGTTGACAGATACAAAGACTTCTGCTATATGAGCAGCAATTTGTCCACAGAACTACCTACGGTCAGCGATCTGCGAATCCGTGTGGCAAATGCTAGTGGTATTTCCAGACGTCCTGAAGGACGTGTTTGAGAGAACAGCTGCCTGGAGCCGAGCACTAAACTTTTTGTCTACTGCTCATTGTTGCTGTACGTACTGCCGCTGTGAAACGTGAGCATCATATCAACGGGGCGTGCGCTACCCGAATCGTTTCCATTTGCAATGTCTAAGACGCACCTTGGGTATTCAATGGCCGGGCAAGATCCGACCAATGAGCTACTGCGACGAGCTGACATGGATGGCGTGGATGCCATGCTGATTCTGAACCGACTACGTTGTCTAGGTCACGTCCGTCGGATAGCCGATGACCGTATTCCGAAGCAGCTGCTGTACGGACAACTGAATTCAGATAAGTGGAATCCCGATAGTCAGAAGCTGAGATGCCAGGATGTTCTCCAGGTAAGTTTTTTGCGGTGTAACATTTATTTCTGATGTTGGGAGGTCTTGGCGTTGAACCGGACTGCCTGGAGTAATACGATTCGGACGGGGGTCCGCGAGTACAACTAGTAGCTATTGGGTGGTCGTGAACGTAAGCGCGCAGCACCTGAGAAGGTCATTTGTGCCACAGTTAATGGTGACGCTGTGGTGTTTTCGGCGGCGAATGCGTTTATCGCTTGGGATTAGCAGATCATCAGCCTACCCACAGTGCATCATCATAGAAGAGACAACGAGTACGTTAGGTTTAGATGGGTTGTATCATTTGCGTCCATGTTTTTCTTATCACCCACCGAGGACAACAGCCGTTGGGGATTCACTTGCTCCAATTTCTAAAAATATGGCTGTCTGTGGGCCTTCATTTTTCCTTTTCTTTAGCTCTGTTGGTGTATTGTATGACGAACGTTCTGTCTTGTTCAATCCAGTCCAACCTTGAACCTTGTTTTCTCTCCATATCCTCTCTAGAGTGCACCAACATGCACTTCAATAGTGGGACTTTTCTTGCGTCATATTTTCAATACTTTTCTTCCCAGTATAGATCTTACCACTGCAGTCTCTCTGTTTATCTCTCAAGAGATGGGATTTTCATTTTGGGGCTAGCCTATGAATTGGCTAACCAGCGTTGGCCAGCTGGACGCGAAGGCCTTACTCACATAACAACCGGTCCTAAGCCTTCGGGTTTGCACCAGAGACGTGGTGTATGGGTGGAACCGAAAGTGGTCAGCGCAAGCCACTTACGTTATTGGTTGAGCGCAGACGTCCTTTGACTTCAGTCACTATGACAAGCCAATCCGAGTGAACTCCACCAACTGTGTATGAGGTCTGCCTGAACCCCAGACACTAGGGTCTACTCAAGCTCGCTTGTCTCCTTCCACTTCTTCCAGATTCTTATTAATTGCACAAGCGATGTATACTCTCACACATTGTCCCATTATTATGCACGATATCTTCGTTTATTTTCTAAAGAGAAAATTTTCTTATCCGTAAACCAGCTACAATTTTTCCCGTATTATCGCTGCAGTGCGCCCAGAGACGGATATCCGAACTTACAGTCCTTTGGGTAAAATCAAGAAGCAGGTCATCAAAAAGTAAAGAACCTCCTGTATCTGCAACAAATCAACTGAACATATTGGAAGATCTACTCACCAGTCAATCCTCAGCAGCACCTCCCTCCAATCACGTTTATCCGTGAATTTCAATCCTCTGATAAGTGTGACACTCAGTGGCTTCGACTAGAATTGCATGGCCGATACTCACTCCCAGTGGGGGTTATCTTTCGTTATCCCTCACCCGACAAACGGGTTATTCTCACGAACCCAATGGGAAATAGGTGTCGGTTTCTCCTCAGGAGTATGACAGCGGATTCTCGGATTCTTTATCGACGCTGACACTACGGAAGAGGTGGACACAACGTGTCAACGCTCCGACGCAGCATCGTTTTGGTAAGATTCCCTCTCTGCTCGGTGTAGTCGTCACCAATGACAGCCACCTGGTGGTCAGAGTGATCATCAAACTACCACTTGGACAGTGACCACTCTTCGCTCATTTCGATCTTATCTGTTGCTGGTTAAAGCAACCAGTAAAAGAGACCACAGTTCGGAATTTTAAGCAGGCTGAATTTAACTGCGTGATTGTGACTCCGTGGGCCAAAACTAAGATGCGCCTCAAAACGCATTTGAGAAGACGGGATACTTATTTATACCACACAAACAGTGCACTTTCTCTCATCGACCACTCCTTCCGCCGAGAATACGTCGTCTCCTCAATGATCTTCCTCATCTATTCGCAAAGCATAAGGTCACAAAAAACTCAGAGGACCTAAGTGCGATCCACATTGTTATAAGTAGGTGCAGGCGGGAAATGTATCAAGGTGTACCAAGGTGTGGCCCGAAAGTCAATTTTAACTTGACGAATCTCTGAACGGAAGGAAGGCCACTTTGTTACCAAGGATTATTTGAGTGGAAGCGCCATTTCTCCAACTGAAAGCTTCAAAAACTCTCCAACTGCTTCTGCTGCACGGAATTCACCTCGTGACACTGCTGCCACTGACATACCATCCACTGCAGCAACAGAGCAATACCGATTGGTACCACAGAGACTCACCGGACAGCACATTTGGCAAGTTCTGTTTGTCTTGTTCTTTGTCCTCATTTTTCTAAACTTTATAAGTTGTGCAAACTAGTTAGTTAGCATGGAACGTGTCGACTGCCGACGTTTATGGACCTTGTTTAAGGGTAATAGGACCTCACAGCAAAGCCATGGCTTGTGATTTTTGTAACTACTGGGTTTATTGCAAGTGCGACCCCGAATTTTCCATGGACTTGTGTTAAAGGTTCCGAGACTCACCCATCCCGGCCCTCAGATATAGTGTGACATGCCGACTAAATATCCGTATGGACAGCATCACTCAGGATAGAGACAGAACAAGCAAGTTAGTCAGTTCCTCAATCTCTACAATACGCAGTCCCGATACGCCAACGCCAGGCAACTTCAGCTAGGCTACACAAAACCAAAGTCCGCCGCCACCTGTATTAGTTAGTAAACCAGCTTCGACAGGCCGCACTTAACGGAAATGTGGTGAACAATACTTCAATGTGTCTCAGCAAGCTGCTGCCTCAAAGTCACCTATCGGCACGAACCAAGAAAGCTCTAAGCCGTTAATCGGAAGCCGTGATCACACAGCCGTCCTCCAGCGCAGAACAAAAGACGTAATCACTGCCCCGAGTTCGCTAGACACAATCTCATTATCCATAACGCTGTAGAAAGATAAAGTACGTTACTCAACCAGGAAGAAGCTGATGATCAGTTGCAGTGGAGATCTACTTAAGCTAGGCTTGGAAGATAAACCCACGCTATGCAGGCTTCGTAAGTCCCACCAAAACGGACACTCTCGGCCAATCCGTGTCACGATGGGCCAGATAGAAAATGTCGATGAGGTTCTCTTAACAGCATCTTCCTTGCCCAGACTCAAGGATTCTTGCATAAGGACGGAGCCTGACTGCCCTTAGGTGATCAGGGAGACTCGACGAATGGCATATCGCAACCCTCAGAGTTCTCAGTATGACCGAACGTGTAGTCTGGTTGTGCACGGCGCAGAGAAGCTGAAAGATACGGATGCACTGCACGCGCATGAGCATGACATCGACCAATGGGAGTTTATTCTAACTAAACTAAAGCTGGACGTAGGTGAATGTGGAGCATGGTCTATCCAACGTCTTCCGCGATCAATACACCTGAGTTCCATCTCAGGCCCAGACTATTACGAATCACTCTCACTACCAGATATTTGTTGTCCACTGTGCTTCAGAAGTGATACACGCCAAAAAACGGCTTCCCATCCGAGATCCCGCTCAACGCAGAAAAACCAAGGCCTGAGCGTGGGACACCTTTTACTTGTACACCTCCCATGGCGGAAAGTGTGGTAAAGATGACCAAGATGCCGGAGGTCATCAGTAACCTACCACCTCCCTCACAGCAGAAAAGCCCGGCACAGCCGACCTCAAAAGGGTCGGCCTAACTCAGGTAGTACCCGTTGCACCTCTGAAGGCAAACATCATCCTAGATGAGGGTATGCATGTACATGTATCTAGCTGGTGGGCTGTGTTTTCTAATGCTCTCTCCTTGAAAAAAGTTCAGGAGCTGCGACAGATCATCGACTCAAAGAAGTCCAAGATCGTGGGTGTAACGGAGACATGGATAACGCCAGACATATCCGATCATGAGATAGAAATTCCCGGTTACACTATCCTTCGCAAGGATCAGCTAGCCAATAGAGGTGGCGGCGTAGCAATCTACGTGGATGCTGAATCAAACGCAGCCCTCAACAGTGACACAACCCTGCTTTCAGTCGATGAGCCCTTGTGGATAAATGTTAGGACACCCCACTTATCACAAGCCATTGTTGGTGTCATTCATCGTGCACCTTCCGCACTCCCAGTATGGGATGAAAGAATGCACAATGCCATTAGACGGGCCACCGCAATCTCCGGACATCGCACCATCGTTCTAGAGGACTTCAACTTCTTGCATACAGGTCTCTTCAGCGGGCTAACGTCTTGTACTGCGGCCAGGGAATTCTACAAACTCGTGCAGGAAGTTAGACTCACCGAGCATGTCAATCAACCCACAAGGTGGAGAGAAAAGTTACAGGCCATCCCGACTGCACATGGTGTTAACTACTGAACGACATGTGGTGGGCCCAATCGAGGTTGGTGCGTCATTAGGTACAAGCAACCATGTCACAATCAGTTTTCTTTTAATATGCGACGTCACGGTCATCCGTTCTTTACTGTCGGCCCGATGTCATTTCAGGCGAGCCAACCTTCGAAGGATGTGAGAACATTTTTCCCAAGCCAGGTCGCCACCACCTTAAGAAATTATCGTGGTGGACGAATTTCCAGAGCGTATTATGTAACAGCCGAACACCGCGATAACTACTTCAGTCCCATTTTATGCTCCACGCCCACCTGCAAGTCGTCTTGGCTCAAACCCTCAACCAGGCGTCTAATGGAAAAAAAGTGGGCCCTGTGGAAGGCACTTCTTAAAGAAGATGGTGCCTTACACCTGGCATACAGATGCCGTCGTAGTCAATGCACAGCAGCCGTGCGCGCCGATCGCAGGGCTCACCAAGTATCACTTGTGAGGTCTATTGCCGATTGTCCCAAAAGGTTCATCGGGCACATGGTCTTCTTGACCAGATCGAAAGCTGCTATATCCTCTTTCATGGGACCCTCAGGACCCTCCGCCCCTAACTATGAGGCAGCTGAGATATTACGTACGCAGTATGCATCCGTCTACAGCAAGTCCGCTAAGACGGAACCGTGCACCGCGGTTTTTTGTCCCGATCGTTCTTCAGGTTAATTCCCCAACTTTACCCCGGCTAACGTGCACGCCAAGTTACTCCTACCGCGCGTTGATAAGTCCCCGGGGCTTTACGAGATACCCCCATCAATGCTGAAAGAATGTGCAGATGAGCCGGCGGAACCGGTCGCCCTTTGCTCCAACACTCATATTACCCTAGTTGTATTTCAGCCACTTGGAAGCACGGCGTCATCTCACCCATCTACAAGGGTGGGGATCGAACGAAAGCCAGTAAATTCAGTCCGACTGATCTACTACCAGCCATGTCAGAAGTTATGGTGAGCATAGTAAGCGATTTCATGGGACACTGTTTAAATACTCACTCACTGTTGGCGCCGGAACGACACGACTTCAGAAAAGGCCACTCATGCACGACCAACCTACTGATTCCCGTTGACTCGTGGACAAAGCCGCCGAAGAATGCATCCCAGCTGGTGCTGTGTTTTTAGACTTTACGAAAGGGTTCAATAAAGTTGATCATAGTAAACTACTGGGCAAATTGGATGATACGGGCTTATGCAGCGAGGTTTGTTTTCGGCTCTAACACTACCTATCCTGTCGGACGTGCACAGTTAGGGTTAACGGTGAGCTATTCAGGCGGTTCAACGCTACACCTGGTGTACCACAAGGCTCCATACTGGGTCCCTTATTAATCTTAGTCCGTGTTAACGGTCTCCCAGGAGTGAACAACTCCGACGCTGTAATGTCTGCTGAAGATACGGAACTGTGGTATGGGTTACACAGCGTTGAAGACGCAGAAGACTTTAAAGGGACCTAGATGTCCTGCATCTATGGTCCGTGAAAGATCGGCTGTCCTCCAACACGTCTAATTCAGAATATGCACGTTCGTCATCACAGCACTAGAACACAACGCGCCGGTGGTGCTACGCTAACCACTGTCCACCAGGCGCTCGACCTAGATACCTTCGTTACATCAGACCCCTCCCCTAGTACTGACACTATGCTGTTGGTAAAGAGAGCTAGCAGCAGGTTAGCCATGCTTAGTAGGATCCTTGGGACTTTCCCAGTCGGCAGATTCTCACGTACCTACAGCACTGCCGGAAGTCAACATTCAAGCACCTGCCTTGTACTGGACGAAAGACGTCACTGCTTTAAAAGCAATCCAGATAAGGGCTACTGAGCAGATTGAGGCTCCATTTCCCTTGTCGTATGAAGACCGTCTCTCGAAGCTGGGTTTATTCCTCCTAGCCAACGGGCGTCTGAGGGGTGATCTTACATTAACATGCAAAATCTTGTGCTCTACGAATCACCACACCGAAAATCTTCTCACACTCGACGATACTGTGAGTCTCAGGGGCCAAAAATACAAGATCTCCACACCACGTAGTACTGTTTTATGCAGACAACACAGTTTTGCTTTCCAAGTCTGTTCGACGTGGAACTCACTTCCTGCGACAACTGTCATGGCGACATCAATCGATGCATTCAAAAGGCAACTAGATGACTGGGTTACCCCCAAGATGGCCGTTGACAGTCGGACACATATAGCCCCATGTACCTCCATTGTCTTAATTTCCTTCTTTTCTCGTCATTTCTCATTTTCCCCTACCTTCTTCGAATAGCCTCCCATTTCTACCGTTATACGACAAAGCGGTGCAACCTCCTTATATGCCCGACTGTTGCTAGCTGCTCCAACACTCAACACACTTCACATGCTCTCACAATTTTAGCATTTCACTTGGTCGATTTGAACATACAATAGCCAAACCGAGATAGAATCTGTTGTAGAACCACAAACTCCGTCCTACTGAATCTTACCGAAATATCTCGAGGCGGGCATACTACACGAGTTTAATACTTCCAGCTCCGCAAGAAATCAGTGAAACCAGTGAAATCCAGGAACACACCGAACTCATACAAGAAAAGTTCCTCCTCAAAGCCGGCGGGAATAAAACTTCTCACTTAAGCATATGAGAATAAGCTTCTGAGAGTGAATCCCAGGCTCTTTATTTGCGACTGCCCGATGGCGAGATTTCGAATGACTTCCTAGTTGTGGCCGAGTTTTTCAGGGAGTACTATCCGGCAGTCTACGACATCGTACCACCTAATTGGCGTCCAGTCCTTCTGTTGCTGAATATCCGGCGGCCACTTGTTACCGCTGAGTTTTCTGTCCAAGTGGTTGAAGACCTCCTAACCGAGGTTGACTCGTACACTGCTGTGAGTCCCAACAAGATCCAGCCCAGAATTATCAAAGAAGTAGCTGCTAGTCTGGCAAAACATTTTCACAAGCCGTTCAAACAGACACTCTAGACTGGCATTCTCCCTAGTGCATAGAAAGAGGCGACGGTTACGCCCACATTCACAGCGGGCGACCGGCACTATCCTGCCAGCTATCGGTCAGTCAGCCTTACGAGCATTCCGTACAAAATAATGGAGCGCTTAATAAAGTGTGTCATACTCAGCCACTTACTGTCACATCATCTTTTTCCTTCTACCCAGCATGGCTTCCTTCTAGACCGATTATAATAATAATAATAATAATATATATTTCTCAACGCAGTTGTGAGAAGCACGCTCGGGGGTGCGTGATCATGACAGATATTTACATGCGGTACAAAGCGACACATGGATATAACAATACAAACATGAAACCTGGTGACAACTGAAAACGTAATTAGAGGGAAAAAAGTTACAGTTTACAATGTCCGATTTACACATAAGAAAAAAATAATTGTTCAACTGTTCCACAGTTTCAGTCCAAAAATTGAGATGTTAAGCTAATTTACCTTTGAGA
>LUCH01007671.1:0-11941 GCA_013368495.1 Paragonimus heterotremus | reverse complement strand
CACTTTTAAAACTTATTCGATTTATTCCAATTTTTCTGTTGAACGCTTATTTACAATTGTTGTACTGCGAGTGCTTTGTTTGAACTTCTGATTTTAAAATTTCATAAAATATTTAAAAATGGAGGATTCGCGCCAAAAGGTCCGTTTTACCTTTTGAACGACCTTCAAGGCGAATCCCGTGAAACGGATAATTGCCCATGTTCCGTATAGAAGAGCAATGACTCAAAGACACATATCGGGCCATATTGAAGAATAATCAATGGGCAATAAACGAAACAATACGCACGCTTTTGTTGATAGAGTGGGACGTGTTAACCATGTTTACACTATACCGTAGTTAGAAAGAATTAGCTAATAATTTCTAGGTTATCACCTAGGTGAAACCGTAGACCCTTTTACATCAGAAATACTGGAAAGGATACAAGCTGGACCTAAATTTCAAGTGAATAATTGATCAACGACCGCGGCGGCATAGCTATAATTATGAATTACTGTGAAATTTCGTGTACGATACAATTCAAACGCAATGTGGTCGAAAATTACAAATTCAATTATATCCATGAAATCACGCCAAATTGAACGTTTTCGCAAGGTGGGAAGGTGTATTCCACCACGAAACTTCTGATGGAAACATTTTCAGAAAGTAAAATTGACTAGGAAAGCGAAAAGTACGCTTTTGTTGGAACACAAATGGCAACACATTTTTTCCAACAGAAGTGCGAATATGAGCAATTTTTAGGGGTAGGTGAATTTTACAAATCGATGAATTATGTATATTTGTCCCGTGATATGCATTTTAATATGTCATGATAAACGCGAAATATCGCTTTTCGCGCCTAAATGTCCGCTTTTATCTCATTTCCGCTTTGAAGCGCCATACCAGTGGACTGCGTAATTGCCGTTATAAGTGACGTAATCTTTCCAGCTGGGAGCGTTCTTTAATGTCAGGACACCTCGTCTCCATTTCAAAGTACATCCCGATTTCATGGATAAGTTAACAACAGTGGTACCAACTAGTGGTGAAGCACGGTGGACTGTCCTACGTTGAAGTAGGTTACAGGTGTTTCTCACGTTTGTAGTTTTATATAAGATCAGTACTGATGTTTCAACAACAGCTAGATTTTCCAAATTTTCATCACGCCTTTCTGCCTAACTACATTTAAATAAAAGTTTAAATGAAAGCATGTGGTTCCATGTTTATGACGTCGACTTGCATTATATTTTGCGTTCATATTTTCGAAATAACGTAGAATGCGGCTATGCAGTATTTTTCCATTAATCTCTATGCCATTGAACTACCGCACACTTCTCACTTACATCTCCGGATAATTGAAACAAAGAAATCTTCAGGGAACAGATTCGTAAGACTTTAGGATCTGCAACGTGTCACAAAATATTCTACTTCGGAGCCATTCTATAATATTTGGTACGGCAAAGTTAATAGCGGTGCACGCCCATGGAAAGCGCTCTTGCTCGACGGGAGGATCAGCATTTCTCCAGTGTTATTAGAAGGCATGGAGACCTCCCACATCAACTCTCTAGTTTAGGAGATTTTACTGCTTCCGAGTTGAGTTGGAGATAGGTGCATGCTGGCGGTACATGTGAGGAGACATTTAAAACGCTCAAACGAGAGGACTTCGCTTCAATATGCTAATGAGATAATCGCTCGAGAAGAGGACAGATGATCACAGGTTTGAAGTTGGTTATAACAATGAACGTTAGTGATATGTTCGAACTGAAGATGGGAATACACGTCATCAAGAGTGACAATGAGAACTAGGTTTTAGTTTTGTCTACACCGAGCCCCTGCCAAATATTGTATGTCCATTAGGGATATGAATACGCAGCGGAAACTTTGGGTTGTGGAGATGTTCACCGTACCAACAGTGTGATCACAGCCTGGGTCATGAATATGAGACTAACTGATGTACATGCCCTACTATGACTTCGCCGGCTTTACTGGAAGCAATCAAGCTGAAGAATTCGGGTAGAAGGGTCGTAGAAATGCAGATAGAAGGCACTGACTGCATAGAAACAGTACTCGGCATACATAACAGTGGTCCATAGCTCAAGTCAACTGGATGCAGCAGCTGTTGTTGCGGATGCATGCTGCATACTTTGGACAGCATGTCTACGTGGGTTTCGCAATCCACTGCCTGGTTGATTTTACTTACGAACAGCGTCTGAGCATGCTAAATAGGTTCACACTAGTAACTGTTCCGTCCAGTTGCCTAGCCTACGGACGAAACTGACAAGCAGCCGACAGGAGAATGCAGGATAAGCTTCTACTTCTACCAACCAAGACGCATCACGCTTATTGTCCAGAAGTGACCCGCTAAAAGGCGCATCTTCAGGTGATGGACCTTTGTGGATTTGTCAAGAATACAGGGGGACGTTGGAAAACATACTGATAATCATCAATGAAGTCAGCAGCTGTCCAATATGGACCGCAGATAGAAGCGACCACGTGATAGTGTCAACTGTAATCGTTTTTAGAAATGACACTTCGTCGACCGGTTTCTATCTTAACTACTGTTAACGGAACAGACACAGTGAAAGCCCGTATTCCACCATGATAGTTTTGGTGGACGCACTTCCGATTACGAAGGCCAACGTGACGCCCGCATCAACCTAAATGCATAACATTTTCCCGATAAAAGTGTGAATATATCCTGTTTGCAGGTGTAACTCATCTTTCTCATTGCAACACAATTATTACGCTAGAAAAAATTCTACACGTTTTTCATAGAATACACATTCCAGTATATCACGAAACAATTGAGAAGGCATTTCTTGTCCCCCGGGCGGCCGTTTCCAACTCGTTTCGACCTTGAAACATCATACTGCAGAACTGCACAGTTGCCCTGAATACTGTTCCTGAGTGGTTTGATGAACGACTGCTACGCCTGGATGTAGACAATTGTAGGCGAATGCTTCCTGGGAAACAGCCAGAGTATGCTGGGCTTCGTGGTAAGGAATGTGAGCAGATGGAGTTGAAGAGAGTAGATAACTCCAAGCACTTGGCAGTGATCTAAGCGGGAAACGTTAGTTTCCAAGTTGTGTCCACAAGCGGTCCGAAAACAAAATAGAGCGCTATACATGTGGAAAACCCTCATGTCAAGCAGACCGGAAGTGCCGTTGCCGTCTTATAAAGCATACGCGAGGCCACGTTTGGAACACTGTGTGCACTTCTGGATCCCAAATATGGCAACAGAAAAAAGGTACTTGAGAAAGTTTAGGGGTGACTCACAGAGCTGCTAGAGGGAATGCGGAGTAACTCGTGTGTAGAGAAACTAAGAAAACGTCCACTGTTTTCTTTTACTCGAAGGAGGGTTGGAAGGGACCTGATAGAAACCTTCAAATTTCTTGAAGTAGTAACCTGAGTTGAGTCTAAATTTCCATTTATAACTTGGAGATCACAATCATAAGTTGAAGAGGACAAGGGTTGTCACATTGGTTCGGGCTAATGCCTTCTTATACTGAGCTGTCAGCAGCTGGGATATGCTTCCGTATCATGTAATTTCCTCTGATAATGTGACAGAGTTTGAAAGAAAGCTTGATGGACGTTGGCCAAATCTCTTCTCTGAGCTGCTGTGTGAGTTTCGTTTGAATGATCCTCTCTCGTACAGTTATTTTCACCAACTGAACATGATCAGATATTACTGTAATCTCTTCTTTACCTCAAGTTCTCTAGTTTGCATAGTCAGACTTGTTCAAAAATACATAACTTGGGGAATAAAGCTGTAGTAGTTACCTGCCGTTCTCCTGTTTAACGTTTTCTGAGTGGAAGAGTGATCAACTTGGTACAGATGGTAGCCACGATCTTGTGTTTGAACTGCGTTAGCAACTTGAATTCTAGTTTTTTAACCTGGCACCCTTCAGGGCTGGTGATGACAGCGAAGAAGTTCATCCCATATCACCACAACATTCAGTACTCTCGAAAGCCCACTTGCGCCAGGAATTGAAAAATCTCTGACTCGAGCTGCGTGGTTCTGGAAACTCAACTGGATCGTGCCAAAGTCTGACGTCAGTAATACTGAGGAGTCACCATCACTGTCGAATTAAGCTGATCGACAGGAATACGTTCTGTACTTTGCTTAGGGCCCTAACTTGAAATACGTTTTACTGGCTTCTGAACAAAGTGCACAAACCGGAATACTTGGTTACCATTAGGTTAGCCCTGGGAAGTCTTCAGCGTGAACTCGTAAGTAGTTTACTTAATGGAGTAATATTATATTTGAAGTAGACATCCGTAGGTAATTCGAGCTACTGTAGTGGATAAGTGGGTATGGCTAAACCCTCGTCCACTGACAAACTAATACGTCTTTCCTGAAGAACAATCGTAACGTAGTCCCAACAGGCATCGAACTAGAGAACACGGTGGAGTTTGGAAACAAACCGTATATTTCCGGCAATATTTGGAAATATGATAAGTAGTTAGTTCTAGCCTAGTCTGGGGCCGACGACAGCAACCAAGAGGAGAAAGAAGAGAAGTGCGAGATGGGCTACAGCCCACTGGACAGCGCTCAAAAGCGCGCCAAGCGAAAAGTGCATGGAACCTTCGAGTGCGTTAAACAACGCTCGAATAGGTTCGGGTTAAACGACCTTGAATAGTGAAATGATCGATAAGTCGTTGAGAAAAGGGTAAGCATTCAGTGCGTGCAATTAGTTGCGCGACTGAAGAAAGTGGCACTGAGTTCGTATCAGGCCTCCTGTTGCAAGCGTACATAGAATCATGCGTACAGAACAGACAAGCAGGAAAACACGGTTGCAGCCGGGATCGTTAGAGAAGCCACACAATCGCCGGTCACTACAATACTGAGGATCAGGGAGCAAAGGAGCTTGTCTGACTCTAACAAAAGTCACGTCCATTTTCAAACTCTGTTTGTTTGAAGACGATACGTTTGGAAACAGACCTAAGAACATCACGATGAAAACCATCTTTACCGCGCAATATGACGCCGATAACCCTTCGAGTTTGTCCACGTATTAACTCACCCATTAGAGGTGTTGATCTAGAGTCCGAAGCTTATTTAATACTTCAACAGGACAGATCTCGAACACGGTTGTTTTTAAAACTTGAATACACGTTTATAGGCAACACACCGACACTCATATAGATATGTATATTCATAATAAACAGATCATCTTTGTATGCTCTTACATCATAAGTAATGGGGGCCATTTGTATATAGCTTCTGTTCAGTATGCAAAAGCGGTGCAAGCTGAAAATATCGGGAGAAACAAATGACACACTTAACCTTCTTTTCTTGTGGTTTTAAGTTGTACGGGTTATGATAAAATTCGGACGAGTTGCAACTAAGAAAATAATGTAAATCGATTGCGGTGAATGTTGTTGTTTCAATATTCAAATTGCGTAAGCTAACAATTTAGAAACTTAGTTGAACAAGCAACCGAATGTCCTAGTATAGTAGAATTCGACTTCCTGAAAGTAGACAAATACCGTTTTCTTCAAATGCTGGTCTTGTTATGCAAGAAAACTTGATTTGTTTCTTCCGACGTTCAAACAATTATTCGGTCGTATAGACCGGGCTATTTATAAGATGTCAACGTGATATACTGTGGAATCTATTGTTGCACTTAGTTCTATATGCATAAATTAAGTACGTCTGTGTTGTTTCCTAGGTATATTTGGTACTAATTCTTGTTGGTTGCTATAAGGAGCATGAAATATTTGCAGGAAAAATAACCTTCAAGTCGCCGTCATACTTCGCAGGATCATTTTACGTTCTCTAGCTTGTCACGTAATTTCGCTTTCCATTCATTATACCACCATCAGTCTTAACGCGAGACAACCTTCCATAACGTTCGGACAATCAAAACCCCGCACTGGTTGAACAGTTCACAAGATCTGTGAAATTCCCCCGATTTAGAGAAAATAACGATGTCCAGTCCAGGAGAACGTCTATTTCTCCGAAAAAATTGGGACCCTCCTAACCTTCTTCATCTTCACAAAAGATTCTGTGTATTTTTCCGGAGCCGTCTGCATCAAATGATGGGGAAATTCTTCGACTGTTCATTTTCTCCATCCCGAAATATCCTTTCATCTTGCATGACCTTGCACATGAGGCCAACATTAACCTTGTGAAGCGAGAATTAATGTAACTACTCGGCATTTTCTTACAGAACATGGAAAATCTTGAGAACTATCGTTTAAGGAGCAAGTGTAGAGTTTTCATTATTTTGTACTTCATTTCATTAACATTGCGTAACTACTGCATCAAAACACATTGTACATTTTTGTTTGACTTGAGTAAAAAACAACATCACAACACGTTTTCGAATAAACTCTGCTACATGCGCTTACTGGTTCTTTCTACAACGCCGGTGGTTGCTATCCAGTTTGAAACATCATGTTTGTTAGATTGACTTTCAGCTCGGTTACTTCGCATCCCCAGCTACGCTTGGAACAATTCAAATACATTCCGGCGTCATTGGACGTCTCACGAACATTGCCAATCTTTGGTGAGTCCAGTGCCCGACCTCACTCGTTATTTTTATATCGAGTATTATTGTGGTCAACATATCTGTTCCACTACACAAGTGAGCTAACTGCTCCTTCGTGAACTACAATTTTCCCCTATTATTATGTCCGTTTTGTTACTTTATTCCCATGATTGGTGTATTGTACAGTTAGCAATTATATGTACGGTATGCGTTTCACGTTAAAATGTGTGTACTGATCACGCTTATCTAGGCATGTTTCTCATAGATGCGTTGAGAAATATAGCAGTTGTATTATTATTATTATTATTATTATTATTATTATTATTATTATTATTATTATATCGGAGACCACGTGAAGACGTTTAAAGTCGTATATATATATGTATATATATACCTCTGACTGCTCCACTCATTTGTCTCACCATACGAGTTATGCCAAACTGTACTCCATGTTTAGACATTCATAACTGTTCCGTCCATTTGTCATACCTAACGAGTTATGCCAAACTGTACCCGAAGTTTAGACACTTACCCTGCCAGCACGACCGGCCTATGAATGTCTCATGAGTGTCCTATGAGTGTCATTTGAGAGTCCCGCGAGCGCCCTCTGAGCGTCCCAAATGAACACTGTTAGATCACTCATAGGACGGTCGGAGAAAATTTCCACGTAGCACGGCTTATACTACATTTTCCGTTTACGCACCTAACTTAACGATTACAATTATGACAGCTAATTCTGCACGTCCTCAGCAAATTGACCAACCCCGGCTTATCACGGAATAACGGACAGGTGTGTAACGTCAAAAATATACGTTATTTACCGTGAGAATATATTTATAATTAAAAAAGGACAACTCTGATGGTATGATAATGTATTGTCCCTGTCATTGTCCAGTAGATCCACGTGTGATTTGTTCTTCGGCGGCCGCGCATACCGTTCTCAGGCTTTCTGGATCCACCTCTGGAATTTTTATTTCATGGCCCTGTGTGACGAACCGGAAAAATTCTGCCGCGCGATAGCATCATATACACTTCAGTTGTTATTGTATAGACAACCTTGAGAACAATGAGCTGCGACAAGGCTGTGTCCGCAAAAGAAAACTTTGTTTATGCTCCTCCAGTTGATGTTGTTATGCGCCAGCTCGTTCGTTATCAGAGTACTCATTATGTTTCTGGCGCATTTACCCATTGTTCTGTCGCCGACTTCACCCACATAATCCCTCTAAATATGCTTTCGTTACCATTTACATCAGTTGCCATTTCAAGATACAGTCCGCGATATTCAAGCTAAGGATTTGGACATCTTCAACTGAGTTCAGTTAGAATTGCAATGGAAACTCGTTAGCAAGTTTTGCTGGGCTTTCCGCATGCGTGGATCGTAACGCGTTCACCTCCAGCCGCATGGAGTGCAATCATTCCCGAGTGCTCACGTTCGAATGAACAACTTTGTAGAAGTCACCTTTTTGAAGGTTAACTAACATTGGGAACGCTTATCGTGCAATAAATCTATCTTATCTTTCATGGTTAAATGATTGCATTAGTGTCGACTACGTTAGTTTTCACTGGGCCCCTGAGTGTGGAGCTACATGGTGAAACGTAACTCAGCTATTGTACTTTTTATCTGTAGATGACAGGGCTGTTCTAGGAAAAAAGCAACGGTTGTCTGTGGACTCGTGCGGACTGATGCAGTGGCCATACACGTCAATGGCGGTGGATATTCTTCGTCCACAGTGAACGCCTTTTTTCTGGGAGAACTAATATCATCCGAGGTGAAGTCTGGTCTAAACACTCGTTTACTGGACAAGCTGTAATGATGAAAGATACTGCTTACATCACGCGTTTGTCATGTTCTTTCAACTGAATTGTGGCATCCGAGGAAGGCAACTCAGACAATTTTTCCAGGATGCTTTCAGCTGGCATGGCGGTCCGCAGGTCATCTGAAAAAAAAAAGATGAACGGGAATAAATTTTACCTGTTTCTCTTACAACTATTCCCATGCATTCCTTTGACGATGGTGGTGCCGGCAAACGTTCCGAGAGTAAACGAAGTATTTGCTTCAACCCCACCCGTGGCCATCGCACCTTATCTTGGGAGGTGAACCATGACTCGTATGCGGTAGTCATCGATCCATCCTCAAACTGGATGGCGCTGTACACCTAACATTAACGGTTGATGTAATTAACGCGCTCTCAGTATGTACAGAAAACGGTGTATCATTGCTTTATTCTATCCAAAATTGGAAAGACTGGTATGGTTTTTCAATTTAAGTCGTAAACATTTACAGTAAATGCCAGCAGTAGGTCTCCAATATGTTGCGGATGAAAAGTGGCAGCATTCAGAAATTTTCATGTCCACGGATGGAATGCATTTTTTGAAGAACAACTTCACCTGAGTAAGCTACCTGATAAGTAATCATTCCCCACGGATGAGGTCTATGAATGCAGGCGCCTCGTCCGCTATGTTGCAGTTGCTAGACGGTTTGTGGAAATAAAACATACAACCAAGCACAACAGCCACATATTTGTAGGACGGTGAAAGAAGACGTGGACACATTACATCATCGCATGTTGGCTCTTCGTCAAAGGAATCACAGTCGTTCCTTTCAGCAATCCTGCGGAACGGCTGCGATGCCGGCGAAGTGAGAGAGCGTACGAGTTGCCTAAGGGAGGATAGGTGTGATTCGAATGGAACTGCTGAAAACCTATCGATGGGTGAACGTCTTCGAACGTCTTCGCATAAATGTGTTAAACGATAAACGTTGAACAGCATCTCCTGCATGCCGCACAACGCACCAAACTGGTCTACCGTTTTTACCAGCATCCTCTCAACAAATGACAAATAATGTTTTGCTAACTGTCCCTTGCTGAGAACGTATATGCAAATGAAGAAGTTCAGAAAATTTTCATATTTGTATCAAGTATTTGAGATAAAACCATTGGACCTGAATAGAGCAGAAACTGACGCAATTCCGATGCTTTCCACTTGTATGCATCTTCCAGCGTACAACACTTCCTCTGGAAGTCGCAAGTCACTACTAGTCTATTGTAATCGATTCGCTGATTGATTTGGCGGATATGAGCATAAGACAATGGGATATTTTTCTGAACGCCTCCACAGCGCCACAGATTTATCAACCTCTTCATAACACCAAGGCAAACCATATGCGTATAATCCAGGGGAAGGCTGTGCATCACATCAATCCGCAGACTTCTCGTAAACACCTGTTCTCCGGAATGGCCGGTGCCATATTGGCGACATCTGTTAAATGACAATCAGAATAAATCGCACGCTTACGTGGTTCACATGGTAACACATCCAACGGCGATTTCGCTGGAACAGAACCCATAGCAATAGTGGACAAGTCATAGGATAATGGTTCTTCCGTATGGATTGCATCACAGTTGGCCATCATTTCGACTACCGTCGGGGCAAAAGGATCAACCTCTACCTTAGACAAATCCCAACCAAACTATGTAAGTATTAGTTGAAACGTACCGTTAATTCCGTCATCAGTTTCTTCCTTGCTATCACGAAGGTTCATTAACCCGTGCATCTTTGTAATACGGTAGATATTAGATCGCGAGAACCCACGTAGCTTCTCCATGCAGCAGTTTTAAAACTCGCAGGAAGAAAATTTTTTAAATTACTGGAAGACAAACAGGTTCCTTCGGATAAATAAACTTCACCAAGTTCATCCGTGATGTAGCCGAATTCGCGTTTCCTATTTGCTTACCAGTTATTTAGTTAACCACGCGTCCAAACACCTTTTTCTCTGACTGTCTCGTGGAGCACTCATAGGACACTCATTAGACGGTCGACCATCATATGGGCATCCCATGTGCTGGCCGGGATATAACTACTCCGTCCACTTGTCCTATCTTAGGAGTTGAGCCAGGCTGTACCCCATGCTTAAACACTCATAACTACTCCGTCCATTTGTCCTACCTTATGAGTTATGCCAAACTATACTCCACGGTTAGACATAACTTAATTGACGTACTGCACTCTATGAGGGGAGTCTCTGGGGAATCGCGAATTTTGATGCGAATGGTGTATTTGGGGTCTCGGTTACAATCGGTACATACTTCTTCCGGCTTGCATGAGCGTATCGTGGTGCTGTTCTTTCGCGTGATTTTGGTCCGAACATGGGGTTGGTTTATAAAAGGAAGTCCCCAGTATCGCGTGCATCAAGTCTGACATCTGCAAGATAACTGTGTGTACGTTTGTAAAAGAACTCACTTTGTTGAATGATATCAACAGACGAATCACTCAAGATGATGTCCATTCGTGGCTTTTTGGGCCTCGGTGCACAAAGCACAGTGTCCGCAGACATCCATGGTGGGCGGTGTGCAAGATCTGTTCATTGAGTGTGCAAGAAAATTACCTGAAGTTGACGGAACTGACAAATAAATACATAATAATATAATATATATAATATGAAAAATATAATAATATAATATATAATAATAAGTTTAATAATAATAATAATAAATATAATAATGACAACGCGCGCGCGATTCGAAAAGGGCAAGTGATTACTGCGTAGATATTTGATTTGAAGTTTCTCATATAACTGTTATTTTTGACAACTTTTTTACCGTACAGTCTACTTACATTTTACCTACGTCCACGTCTGTCTGAAAAATATTCATATACAACAAATTATGATTACCAAAACCGGTCGCCAAACAAGATCGACTTGTGTCAAAACCACCTATTCTAGCTCTAAATTAGATATTGAACGACCCAAGGGCAAATGCTTTAGGCCCAAAACTTGCAAAGGCCCTTCCAAAGAAGCTGTCTTTAAAGGAGGTGAAGATGAACCGGTGGTCCCCACCAAAACCCCTCTAACTAAGAACTGTTCTATCCCCCTAGATAATGTATTGGCAGAGTTATTTAGTAAGATACCTAAACTGGAAACTGAACTGGCCCAACTAGAAACAAGCCATGCTGCATTCGATCCTCTAAAGGAAAATCTTATCTCCCTATCTAACATCTTCAAAGTGCCAGAGAGTCCCAAGATGGATAACTTAGAGAGCGCAAGCATGTTTCTCAACATATTGACAACAAAAATCACAAAACGGATGCGTTGCACATATAATGCAATCGTATTCAATGTGCCAGATAAGCTTCACCTTGATGGCATTAAGAAGCTACTCACGAGGATTACTAATATAGACCCGACATCATATACCTGCATTCGACTTCGCAAGAAGACTCAAAAGATCTGCTGCCCGCTTTTGTTCAAATTCCAGAGCGAAACAACTGCAAGACAGTTCATCCAATGTCAGGACCTCAGTAAGACCAAAAATTCTCTTAAACTGATAAGAATTATGCAAGATAGAACGCGGCTTGAGAGGAAGTGTCAACATCGCTTACTGCGCAACGCTGTCACCTCAAAGCGTGTGGCTCATGGCACATTCAAACAAGGTGCGACGATGTCCGATGGTAATGAATCAGGTCCTGGTGAGTG
>LUCH01007668.1:15518-27832 GCA_013368495.1 Paragonimus heterotremus | reverse complement strand
TCGAAGAAAAACGTCCCGCGTATTCCCACGTCAAAAAATCAAACCGACCGCCTTGACCTTGACACTCAAGTTCAAAGATAAGTTAGCTTAACATCTCATTTTTTGGACTAAATCTGTGGAACAGATGAACTATCTTTTTTCTTATGTGTAAATCGAACATTGTAAACTGTGACTATTTTCCCTCTAATCACGTTTTCAGTTGTCACCAGGTTTCATGTTTGTATTGCTATATATCCATTTGTTGCTTTGTACCGCATGTAAATATCTGTCATGAACTCACACCCCCGAGCGTGCCTCTCACAAATGCGTTGAGAAATATATATTATTATTATTATTTTGTCCTCTTTCCCACCCCGCTTATTGCCTTTGTCCCCCCTTATTACAGTCAAATTTCTACGACTCACCCTGCTAACAGCGGAAGCATTTGTTTGAGCAGCTTTGTGTTTTAACTCATTGGCTAAACCCGACGACCGGAGAGACTGATAAGCGGTTGTAAGGCACACTGCCCAAGTCTCCCGGACCCCTGCGATCGTTCTTCCAGTAACACACTGGTGCAAGCCTTTCTGAAAAGTCAGTCACCGTAAAACTGTGATAATACCACCTGTCCTGGATACAGTGTTAATATAGGGGCAATAGACCGCGGGGGAAGTAAAACTTTGGCGTTCGTCTAACACACTAGTGTTTGTACGGTATTATGTGTCCCACATTTTTCACTCTTTCGGAACTTCAGCCCTCTCAATTTTATCTACACAGTTGGTATTTAAACCGTGAGTGGATAATACACTTTTATCGAAAGACGCCAGCCCTGTCCCTGTCAGCACAAATTGGTGATTAATTAGAGATGAACTGCCGTAGATTCGAGATGAAATACGTTCGGCTTTTGATTGGTTTGAGACTTAGGGACGAATCATGTCAATTTTGGGATGAAGTACGTCTGCGTTTTTATGACTGCTGAGAAATCAAAGTGAATGGACCTGAGTAAAATGCTCCAGAAATGCTTTGAACATCACAGTTTGCATAAGTAAATGCAGTCATATAAATTTCCCAATGTGAAGTTTTGCACAGGAGAAATCCTTCACTGTACACGTAAGTGTTTTTCGTTTAGCTAAATTGCAATGCACGACGCGTTCACCTTCGCTATATATGAATTTGGTGTAATTCCTCTCGTGAAGTTTCTCCGTTCGCTACTGTTTTGTTGCCTTATTTGAAGATGTCTGATTTCCAGCAGTCGGAACAAAACGTGGGTTCGTATCAACGAATGCATTTTACTCACAGAGGGGTTTGTAAACACTAATCAGTCGTTCTACCATTTATCGTCGCGTTCGTCGTGCAATGGAACTGCCAATGTTAGAAATTCCGGAAAGGGCAGGAGATCAGTCTGAATAGTTGCAGCGAACCCCTGATTGTAAGCATGCCCAGCCAATGTTGTCAAACAACCTTGTCGACCGGCTTCGAGGTTGAGATGTTTCAAGTAATACTCCCAGAGTTTATGTCAGTCGGCTGAAAGTACGATTACCTGAACTGTCGTCGGATGCAAGAACACCCATGGAAACTCCGTAGGCGTCACTGATACGTGATGTGCGTCCGGGTGGACATGCAAATTTAGGACTAGTGAATGGCATCACACAAGCGTTACCACACTGTCAGGCACGGAATGGTATTGCGATCTGGTCAAACATATCTGGCCCCTCATTCAGTGAAAGTGTTAGACTTCAACTAACACCGTCACCCGGCCCCTCGCGATCCCCTGTGGCCGTTATCTCCAAAACACGTAACGTTGAGCATTTTTAAATAACTGCTTTTAGACTATCATTCGAGGGATAGGCATTACGCCAAAAAGGCAGAGAGTACATCAGACTTGAACACTTCTGAGGTAACTGTAAAAATGGTAGGGCGAATCCAGCGCACCATGTACCTTCCGTGTTTTTACTTCAAACTTATTGTCTATCAAGCCCCTGACAAGACATTTGTCGCTGTCACCGTCCTACGAATCCGATGCCTCCTTGCACAGCAGTAACATAAGGCGGCTGCAATAAGTGTCGTCTGCTGTGCGCACGGGTCAAGTTAATTCCAGCCGATCTACTAAATCCGTCTTGATTGTCCGTGATCCTAGGCCGTCGCCTGCAACGTTCTGTCTGACGATATCCCCAGAACTTCTTACACCGTTATCGCTCCCGAATGTTATTTTTTCACCCGCACCAGTTGTTCATCATATTTCCCCTCTAAGGACAATGCCCCTGGTTCTATGTCCCATTCAGATGTCTCCATCTACAACTGCCTCACTGATGAGACGCTCCTTCATCCCAATGTTTCCCCTCCACTCGTCCGCCCCTTCACTGTATTCCCCACTGCCCCTCCCAACGGCTTTCTCTCTAGCGTCCGCCTCCAGCTCGTCTGTGGATTCCACTACTGTCCCCGTTCCTAGGGAATTGTCGAGCATGCTGTTAAAGCGATAGGCCAAAATGATGTCCACTGTAAATCACGTGTTGAGAGAGTTGGCGTTCATGAAAGAACGTCAAAACAGCCGATGGTTGCAGGATGTTCCACTGAACAAGGTGAGCGTGGCATACACGCCCACCTGTTTTCCGTCCAGACCGTCACGTCATTCAAGGATCCGAAGTTCGACCTAACAAGGCAGTCGTACAGGAACGTTGTGGTAGGTTGATTCTAGAATACAATTGCTTTCTTGGACAGATTACCTGAATGAGTTAAGTGATCCCTCTGCGCGACAGTTTGTTCGTCAATGTATTAGGGAAACCATCGGCGCCGAATTGGTATTGCATATGACTTATGCACATGGAAAGGAAAAGATTGCATTTAAGGATTGCACGTTGCGACAAGTTATCGAAGGTGAGTGTGAAGATTTTAAAAGTCCTAACCCAACGCAGAGGCCATGCTGTCAGAGCCTCTCTACGCAGACACTAGGAAAGAAGGTATAAGCGCCTGGATGACAATATGGTTTTACAACGCAAGAGAAAGAGGAGGAATATGAAAAATGGGAAGAGAGAGAAAACAGGTAACCTAATTAGAATGGGCGTGTCAAGTAGTTTTCAATATGACGTTTATTACTGACTCCAGTGGTCCATGTTATAAGTCTTACGGAATTATGTCATCATGTACCACGTTAGTGTCTGTTGAAGTTAAATGAATCACTTGCACTGATCACTCATAGGCTGCACCGTCTAGTTTCATGTTATTCAGCTGGTAACGGTAGTTCTCTTGTTTACAGAGTAGTGAAGTGCCAATGGACCTGTGATTTCCAGATAGTTTACCCCGGTTTTAATCATTACTTGTAAATAAATCTTGAGACGCGTCCACTATGACCTCTGTTCTCATTTCGTGTGTATTCCCTATCTCTCTTTGTAGCCCGCATATGATGTCGAATTTGACGCTGTTTTGCGGTGATGTACAACCGCCCTAGTATGTGATGCGTTATGTGAAGATGTTCAAAGCTAATGTGTGCAAGAAGCTGATTTATTTTACGTCGTTTATGGGCCAATTTATGGTGCATTGGGATAATTTGCGTCGTTTTACAGTTATTTAATGACCATTTACACTGGACGAAAGGGACCAATTAGATCATTTTTGCGCTACGCATTGTGAAGCAATTTGGGTTTATTTGTGTCAAAAACGTAATTCATCTCACACAAACTCTCGGATTGGTCAGTATAGAGCACATTTGTCATCTATACCTAATGGTACCAGCAGGGGTGTTATCTAACTGCTCCGTGTCCATTTCATGCAGAATTTTGGCGAATTAATGGCCAACGGAATCAACCACTTACTTGGATTTAACACTGAATTTATCTGTCGCCCCAATAATCTCCCTTGCGAACTCAGAATCCTTTTGGAGTAACACAACGGGTCATATCTATTGGATACCATGATTTAGTGTGATGTAATTCCAAACCAATGCACGTTCACGAAATATTGTGAGCCAGTCCCCTTTATTTCTAATACGCTTTAGCTTCATGTTGGTGAGTAAGTTTTATATAATTTTGAGATCCACTACAACTTCTGTCAAGCCGAAAAACTTCTGATGAGGCCATAACTTGTTTCCTAGTGCAGAGTCACTCTTGGTATGCCACGTATTATAGCCCTCTTGCCATTCATTTTGATTGTTGGCAGTATCAACATTGTTCGAGTACATGTTTGCCTTCTCTGGTTCGTTCGACTGTCCAAAGTCGTGACAAGAATTTTCCGTCGCTTGCGAGCCAGCTGATCTTGCTCTATTTTTTGTCGTGCTTTGCTTACGACGCATTTTCCCAGTCCACTTCCAACAAACGTGATTGTCCATTATCTCGGTTTACTGGCTCAATTATTGTGGGGAATAGGCACGGTTCTAAACAGAAATCTTTCAGTCCTCTACACTAGGGCAAACATTAACAGCAATCGACACAAAATTATTCCGGTAGGCACCAAATTTTGACGGAACGCTTTCTGTTTTACAGGTGCCCGATGTATATTTTCAAACAGCTTTTCACTTTAACCTCTTCGCCGATTCGGATTAGCAACAGCAAAGAGCCTTCTTGTCAACCCTTCAGAATGAAGGTATTAGCAAGAATTAACTCTCCTCGGAGTCTTCGGTACTCCAGAGAGTAAAGATAAGGGATTTCACGGCTAACTGCTCGGTAGACCTACTACGACGTTCTTCGTAGCTCGCTGCACACACTCAAGCGTCTCCTGAAGACAGGGTAAAAAAACGAATTAGCGTATTCAGGCAGTGGCGGGACATAAAACGCCATAGGTGTTCGAGAAACCTTCTTGTCAACTTGAGCAATTGTCCGTTTCATCCTCTGCAGTACATGGAATTTCCTTTAACTGATGGGTAATGGAGGATTTTAAGTTTCATATAGATCGGACATCACCCACAAATGATCGCGACTGTCTTCTTTTAGCTATTTTTTGCGATAGAGTAAGAAGGACAGAGTGGACGGTAGCCATATGATCAAGTTTTTATGGTTCATTTTGCACAGAACTGCTATCAACACATGCATGCAAACTTATCGCCGTTGATGGTAAGACGCCATTCCACTGATCGCGGGTTAATTGCATCGGAGTCAGCTTGTGAATTGTCAGGATTATGGGAGTACCGGATTTTCTTGTCGTCTGCATCGAGGAGAGAGTGACTGAAAATCCCCTCTGACGAAACATTGATACATATTGGAAACGGTGATGCACCAAGGATGGATTCTTGTAATACCTTTGCAAAGATTGGTGCAAAAGAGAGTAAACCAGTGCCCATTTTAACAGGAGGGGTTCTACCATCAGAGAAATAGGTGATCCAGTGGTGAATAATACCTCTGATCCCCTATGCCCCCATTTTCTGTAGAAGTGGACCGCGTGGCCCGTGGTTAAACGTCTTAGCAAAGTCAAGGAAAATGGTTTCCGGCATGAGACCATAATCTTCAGCATCCGTTAAGATGCCAAAAACAGTACGGCACGTTCCTTGCGCGAGACCTACCTGACAAAAATCCGTGCTGAGATATATAGATGAGAGTATTACCTAAAAGGCGCCTCGAGATGTCTCGTTTTAGAAGACACTTCTAGATTTTACACGGAATACTCGTCAGGCTGTCAGAAGAGTGCCCATCAACAAGCCTGCAAACAGAAACGACGATGGCTTCTTCCCTTTCCCTGGAAGAGACATCAGCTGAAAGTGTCGACATGAAAAGTAATGAAGTAGGTTGGCCAGTACAGAAGATGTTTCCATCAGCACTCCAGGATGAATCTGGTCCGGGCCCATTGAATAAAGAAGGTTAGAGTTAGAAAGCAAGTCTTGAACGTTGTGCACTGGAAATTATGCACGTAAACGAGGTTGCTTACAAACACGTGGGGGTAGACAATAGGAAGAGGGCGACGAGTCACAGCTGTTAGCGACAGCGTACTGATCCTTGAATAATTCGACAAAGACGCTGGCATGCGAAGTAAATTTACCGTTTGATCTATGCAAGGGCACGGCTGAGGGTGAGCTGTTGCGATGGTGTCGCATCTATTTGAAGAGAAAGTTTTGTTTGGGTGCGCTATTCTGAACATTTGTGATTGCTCTTGGGGATAATAGCGACGGATTTCCGACTTGCAGCGACTACACATCTTAGGAAATGTTCCAGCGTCTTTGGGCTTGTTGGATAGTCTCTGGCTGACATATAGTCTCGCACGTCTGTCAAGAAGTCGGCGAATTTTTCCTGGAAGAGGAAAGCGAGAAGCGCATATCATTATTTGCATGAAGCAAATCAGCCTGGTGTAACATACGCTACATATTTTGGAAGCCTCAGATAACTGTAGTGGCGTTCATGCACAACTGCATGGGATGACTTCTCACACTTTCACAGTCAACCCGATTGAAATTACGGAACAGGCGCCTCGTTACAGGTTGAGGCATCCAATAGTAGAAGAAGTCAAAGACCGGAATCAAATTACCACTGTGGCCTAATGAGAGTAAATACTACTCCGAACAACGTAGTGGTTGTTTTGTGATCACGAGATCCAGCAATAAAAAATCTGCGCCGGATGGAGCGTGTTGTGTCCATGCTTTCCGCTACACAACTAGTGTCACAGTTAAGAGAACCTAACGTGGGAAAACATTCCACAACATCTGGACACTCCAATTCCCGGATGTGTTAGATAATTCGCAAGATTTGCATAGTTATTTCAACTCTTGACAATTAACGAAGTCCTTTCCAGGGGTCCGCCCATTTTTCGTAAAAGTCCCTGCTTTCGTGTCTGCCCTCCTTCCGGCAAGATTTTTTACACATTTTCTGAAACCATTTACATCAAATAATGACGAAGTTCTTCAACTTTCCTCTTCACCATCTGCAAATCACCGCTTTCTGGCATGACCTTCACTGTTAGGTCAAGGATTACAATTGTTAACTGAAGTGAGATTTCAATCTTCTCAAACTGTTGCGGCAGATGAAATTCAAGGGAGTTATCTGTTCGAGAAACTTGACGATTTTTGGCAAGAATCGTCGAGTCCTGTAAACTAAATTGGTGTGAGTTTAATATAACGTGGTTTTCAAACCTTTCAACTCCACGTAACAATTGGCCATACAGAGAGTCACTGAGCATGGCACTCAAATATGCCATGCAAAGTTGATACCACACTGAGATTATTAACCTCAAAACCTTTTTCCTTGAGGTTGTCGCCGTGGCGCGGAAGCAGTAACTGAATCGCGACCACTGAAAAACGCTGCAGGGGATGATTTGCACAAAAGGCTAAGCAGAGCCTCCTCGTCGCCATTTATCACCCATACCATTCTTATGGGAACCATGACCCTATTTTTCAACCTTGTTGTTTCCCTTCTTGAGTCACCCCATGATGAGGCGGCTATGAGCTGTATCTGTGCCGATTGTCTCAGCCCGACTGATAAACTTTCAAAGCTAGGACAGATGGTACACGATAAGTATCCCCACGCTGTGGCTGCCACGAAAACCCGCTTGATACCAGAGGCAAGTGATAGTGGAATTTGTAGCCCTGTTTGTTTGGGTTGCTGTAATGGATGCAAAAGGGGACGCGTGGGAGGGTCATTAGTTACTGTTAAGTTACATTTAAGGCAAGCGGTAAAAGTATCCTTCCCCCATTTGCGATGTTATTAAGTCACACATGAAGCCCCGTAGCCGCGATTTGTTGCCATTAATATTTATTCACCATTCACCGTTGAGCGCACCTCCGGAGTATACGGTTCATCCATTTCATATGAACGAGCTTATTTCCAATCGGCACCCCCCTCATTTGCATATCATGGCTGATTTCAACTCCTCAAAGATGTTTCGAGCAAACCACCTTGAACAAACTCCAAATATTTAACGATGTGTTTCTGAACGCATATGTGAAAAACACGTTTCGGTGAATGGGGCCAAGGTACATACCTTAAGGCGTTACATAAAAATGTATACCATGCGCGTAAATAACAGCAGTACGACGCATCAGCTGTGTGAGTAGAGCAACATAAGAGATGTAATAAGGGGGGGAAATTCCAGCTCATGAAAAATTACTCGATACTCGTGTTTCCATAACGATAATTCTCGGGATTGCCAGAATTCGATAAAGAACTGAGCGGTTACTTCAGTTTATACTTTACAGAGCGATCACTGACGCCGAAAATTATCCGCAGGGAGTAAATGCCCGCATGAGTTTTAATATAACGTGAATGGTAATTGATGCAGTATTTAGGAAGCATGTAATGTGGCCATTTTGCTGCAAGGAAGAAGTTTTCTCCAATGTGTTAAACATTGTTATCAGGGACGTTGAGGAATTACGATATTTTGAAAAAGAAAAACGCCGGCGAGGCAGCTGAAATTTGGATTTCGGTGAGTTGAATAGGTTTGCAACAAAAGAATGATGAACGTGCACAATATAAGTTTCAAAATGTTTTTCTTTAAATGATGCATTCGATAATCCATGAAAAAGTTGCTGACTGCTGACTTGAATGTGAGGTTGTATACAACGCCACATAGAAGTGGGAACACCAGACATTTATTGACACCGTGGACAAGTAGGTACGACTGTAATAGGCGATTTCTAGGCACAATGTTAGCCTTAATCCCTGCGATCTGTTTGCCACAATTACTGCTCATTGTAATCATGCGTAACATGGTTTCAAAATATGATGGCCAGAAATTGGGTGAACTTATGGAGTTAAATTAATCAACTAGGGTGTGGAACCTCAACGACTTCTCAGAGATCACCCTATAGTCACAACGCCATTACCTATGATTGGTCGCACTGACGTCTATACTCAAAAGTTAGCCTGCGTGCACCCTATTGTCACAACGCCACGGCCTATAGTTGGACGCCAATTTTCTCGAACAAGTAACTCCCTTGAACTTCGTTCCCCGTAACAGTTTGAAAAGATGAAAATCCTATTTCGATTAAAGATTATAGGATATCTTACTTAATTATATATTTTTTCTTATTGTTATACGCACACATATCGGTTGCCTCCGTACTAAATGAACATCACTCGTATGACTTTGTTTGGCCTAACGGTACACTTATTTTACGCCCATCTCGCCCTCCTAGCGCTTCCACTCAGCCTGAGTCAGAACTGTTTACACTGAGTTGTTCGATGACTGTGCATTGCCATATGTATTCAGGCATTTGTATGCGGCTGATCCCCCACGAGTTCGTGAGCCGATGCACTGACCTTTCGTTATGGGTTTGGTTGAAATTTTGCTTATTCCGCAGTCCTTTCTTCTACAATTCCAGCCAAAAATCATGCTTTTTCTCTCCCTGTTCTCATAAACACTATCATATCTTCCGGCAGTGAACAAGACCCAACTGCCTAGGATAACGTCATCGACAACAGAGACCCCAGACTGTAGTTCCCACAAAGTGCATTAATTCTTAATTTCCGGCGAATTCACTTCAACGCTGTATGTATAATTACGTCGTCTCAGGCTTACATGGGATGTGGCTATGAACTTGCAGAGTTGATTTATGAGCGTTCTGCCGAGAGTTTCCACAACGCTATTAAATCGGCCAATACTGAAAGGATGGCAGCTTCTGACGGAGATAACCTCCGTTGAGCTGCCTTCCAGCGTTGAACTGGGAGATCGCACTCCCTGACAGTCTCCTCGTCACATGGTTCAGTTAGTAATAATAAAAAATGTACTTCGAAGAGTTCATAGGAAACACGTTAGGATGAGCGCAATAATTTCGGGTAATTACAGGTGATACAAAACAACAAACAATTCTGTAATACTGAGAAACTTGTCAGTAATAAAAGCGTGATATAAGACCACCAATTTCAGTTCACAAAAGGTTGATGCACGAACGGTGATAAAAATAGTTCGCATGTCCCACGAGTACAGTCAAAAAGATGTGATGACACATTAATTCAGCTTTTACAAGGTTATGACGGAACCGGTATCTCAAATATTTCAAAGTCACTGCGGGAAACACGTCGCGTGGTGTGCGATCGAAGCCTGCAGGCGCACACGAGTTGAAATTGAATTGGTGAGGGAGCGCGCCGCTGTGATGGCGCTACCCTTTACCAATTGTTTGCGTAAGTCATGTGCATGGTTTGCTGTGCATCCGGCTCATGCTTGTTCGTGTTGTTTTCTTTTCAAAAGGACAATCGTTGGCACCACTAATTCGGAGGAACCCTGTCTATCAGTTTCACCACGTCGCCTTAAAGTTAGTCCACGGGTGTAGCGGACCATCGGGGCAGTAGTGGCCGGCTTGCATGTTGCAGTGGGAAGACGTATTACTTAATATTCCGGAAAAAATTCGGACGGACCTATTTTCTGATTAATAGATGGGTAAGTCCGTTGCCAAACTAACTGGACCAAGAATGTGTGTGCATAATAATATTTTAAATTGAACACCACTCACAATTGATCGCAGCTATCGCATTCCCATAGACTTTCCAGCCGGCCCCTTTCGAAAAGAAGCACTAGACTCGAGTTTCGCTCTCATTAGAGCTCGTCATTAGTGCATATCATCGTCACTGTCGGGACTTGAACCACGGACATGCTGTTCATGAGGCAACCTTGTTAACCACTGCGCCATTGACCTCACGTTAGGCACGACCGAATTATCATATGTGAACGCTCAACCACTCTCGCTTGTGAGTAATGGTCAGATTGCCCGATCGCCTCGAGAGGAGACACAGTTACCGTCTGTTAACTCCAATCGCCTGGCAGGTTTAATGAGATCAGAGATTTCGACCTGTCTAGAAAGTCCTAATCGCGGGGTTATCGATTGGAGTTAACAGACAGTAACTGTGTCTCCATTTCGAGACGATCGGGCAATCTGACCATTACTCACAAGCGAGAGTGGTTGAGCGTTCACATATGATAATTCGGTCGTGCCTAACGTGAGGTCAATGGCGCAGTGGTTAACAAGGTTGCCTCATGAACAGCATGTCCGTGGTTCAAGTCCCGACAGTGACGATGATATGCACTACTGACGAGCTCTAATGAGAGCGAAACTCGAGTCTAGTGCTTCTTTTCGAAAGGGGCCGGCTGGAAAGTCTATGGGAATGCGATAGCTGCGATCAATTGTGAGTGATGTTCAATTTGAAATTAACCAAATCCCTGACTACTCATCAGTAACATAATAATATTAATAATAATATATAATTCTCAACACATTTGTGAGTGATACGTTCGGATGTGTGCGATCATGATAGATGACATTTCTTGGGACCATGAAACAGCCAGGACGGATATTCCCGAAGGAATATTCCCGGACTGGTTGCACTCCAATTCGTGTTGAGGTGCCTACTCGGTTCTGACACGGGCATGTACCATCCGTGCTGAACCTAATAGTAACTAGACATGAATAGGGTATTGTAAACTTCGAACGTGAGGCTCCGCTTGGGAAGACCGATCGTTGTGTTCTGATTTTCGAAGTCCGCGGGACTAGAAAACCTCCCCTGAAAAAATGTGTTCGCAATTTTGCTCGAATGGATGTCGCACGGCTCTTGGAAGTGGCACGGAGCATGTCCTGGGCTCCGGAGGGGGAAACGCTTCTCTAGAAGATATGTAAAAAGTCGTCAAAGAAGAGCTTATAGTACTCATGGACCAGCTTGCACCTCTAGTACCAAGGAGATCTGAAAGCTGTCCGCCCTGGTGGGGACAAACGGTGCGTGGAGCGTTTTACAACGGAAGTAAATGTTAAAGCGAATACAAAAAAACAAAAGCCATCGTAACTGGCTAAAGTACAAAGCTAGTAGAAATGCAGCCTGCAAGGCCCAGGGCCTGACAAAATACCGCTTTCAAGCAGGCCTTGCGCGTAAGACAAAAGCAGCTCCCAAGCACTTTTACTCGTATGTTCAATCCAAGGGAGCCTGCAGGCATGAAGTAGGAACCCTGTTGACAACGGAGGGTAAACCAGCCACCGATGGATCACGAAAGGCCAGTCTCCTCTGTACATTTTTCCAGGGGATTCACAGGAGGGATGAGGGCAGGATTCTGCCAACACTGATGGAGTCCAGACCTCACAGCATAATGAACAATATAGTTCTCATCGAGTAAAAAGTTGGGAAGGTCCTAGGCTCTCTTGAACCCTCAAAATCCGCAGGAGCTGATGGCATCCATCTGGGCATTGTTAAGCAATTAACGGGAGTTCCTCAGCGTCCACTATGGAACCTGTTTACGACTTCCCTAAAGGAAAAGAAATCCCAGATGAGTGGCGCGTTGCCACAGTGGTCGCTACTCACAAGGGAGGCGCGAGAGACAAGCAAAATAACCAAAGACCAGTGAGTCTGACAAGTAAAGTTGGAAAATGCCCAGAAGGGCTAATTAGGGACAAAGTTTAGACGTGTCTTATTGAAAACAGCCTCTTTAACATTACACAACACGGTTTT
>LUCH01007666.1:4551-23400 GCA_013368495.1 Paragonimus heterotremus | reverse complement strand
GCTCAGCATGGCGAGTTTGACTGAGCGAAATCCTCCATTTATATTGCAGTTGACATCGAAGTACGAAAAATAGATTGTTTGCCCATCCCCTTTCTATCAGACATCGGAAGACGGAGGCAAAACATTTGCCCTCTGGACGCACACATAAACGCGTCTCGCACGCTCACTGAAAGCCGGCTCGGTTGATGGGATGCATCATGATGAGCCGGATCTAACTTTGAGTCGTTCAAACTCCCTACCGACTGCACTCGTTTGGCTATAGGAGACATGCTTTGTGATTAAAAAAACGTACGCTCAATTGGAATTATGTACACAGTTACATAGAGGAAGGTTATATATATATATATATATATATATATATATATATCAGTGAGAACCACAGATGAATTTCTGTGTGCAGTGAGGATGATGATCAAGTGTGTTCAATTGTTGTAACGCTGGTTAATACGACCTCAAGCCATCCCGACTGATTGCAAAAGACTCAGCAATGGGACACGACGAAAGTTGTTTAGTGTATTGTCAATAGGGCATTATATATGAAATCAACACAACAGCTGGCTTTATTGGCTTTGCTTTAGTAGCTCGGCCTCAGTAGCTTGTCTTCGGCCTTGACCGACGACTGTGTTGGTCACCCCATGGCATGTTCCAGGGTTGTTGTTCGGTCCATGCATGTCCTGTCTGGTGCACTTGTTTGACCTTTTGGTGAGCGCCGTGATGCGCGTCCCAACTGAGATCGTTTTATCTCGAGCCGTTCGTGACATCAGTAAAACACCGACAAAAAATATCGGAAGCATTCTCATGGATACATTACAGATAATTATTTATAAGTGTGTATGAATCTTGCTTGTTTTGGTAGTACTTAACTGTGTACAGATATAGTATATTAATGCATGATAAATCACTTCCCACAAAGGGCAAACGTGCAACAAGAAACTCATTTTGATAACGAAAGCTACAGTGCTTGAATACAACCAGTACACACATTGGTCACAAGCAGTATGCACCGACAGATTTTCCGGCTCACAAATGAATGCGTCAACCTGCGGCCGTCACAATCACGCCATATTACCCAATAGATCCATTCAGTCGACACGAACGAATGACGGTGAAATAATCTCATTGTGGATCTTACGAGAAGTGATTTCGCGCGATAGGTCAGGTAACGCAGCGTATTTCCCGAGGTACATGATTCCACATCTTGTGCCTAGGTATACCTAGTAGAGCGTATGAAATGTTGACAGCAACATAGCTAGATTACGCCCACTTTATCTGTCCTTATCTTCGGACCGTTAGACAGGCTGGTATTTTCCTGCCTAACGTCAAACACTTTGCATTTGTCGTAAACCTCTTGTAGGTAGTAAGAAATTGTAATGCAGATGAACTTGACGTACCATCGTATGTGTCCTTTAATTCCGGATACTAACCAGAGAGAACTTCGAAGGACCTCTCTGAAGTAATCAACTCTGTGGTTGTTGACAACTCAGCTACCTCATGTGGAGGTAAGCGACAAAATTCCAAGATTTTCCACCCAATCATTTTTAAGAAGCTCATTTCCATCGTTTGGGAGAACTCTGTTGAGAAGGGTCTACTATTTGAAGAATACCGCAAGCGCACCATCATCGCGGTTCGGAAGAATAGTTTCATTGCTCTGGAGCTTTCGGAATGCCAGCTGATTAAAACTCCGCAACAAAATTGGTTGACAGTCCTGGAAATGCCTTTGTACCAAAACGGACATTGAAATGTGTGAACTGAATTCTATCACGAGATTGACCACGAAGCTAGAATCGGCACAAACTGATAAACTCTGGCTGCCAAAAAGTGCTATTCCAATTGCACACAAACTACTGATCGAGTCAGTGGCTGGATGTTTACCATTACAACAAAGGCGTAAGTTCGTTAGTAATGACTCTGGGGCCGTTGAACGATCTCACACTTTTATCTTTAGGGGTGTCCCAGATTCATCTAACAACTACTCGTGAGGTGCTGAAGACCATGAAAATTCTCGCCAGGTGCAATGGACCTAACTTACGTCTACGTACAACGTATTCGTTGCATCATACTCTTCAAGCTTCAGCCGAGCGATACTCCTCCTAGACTTCTTAAAATTACTGTTACCTCACAGGAATTAGCCTCGATTGTATGGAGCGATGACTACTTCCAAATCGCTCTATAGCTGGCGGAGTTCCACCTTACCTTAAAAGTAAAGACGGGAATTACTAAGAGTTAATCTTTATACATGTGTTGTTGGGTTTTGGCGCTTGCTGGTATTTAATGACTTCAAGAAATTTATTACAACCGGCTGTTTTGAAATCGACGACAGTCCTATCATTGCTGATTAAAGGACTCATCTCACCAATAACCCTAGCATAATAATGATTGAAACAAGCTTTCCCCGAAATGAACTTGAAAAGACAAGCTAGTAGTGATATATTGCACGATCTTTGTTCGAACTGATTTCGCTGCATCTAATAATTTGTTTATCATTGGCAGTGTTAAGTACATGGGCAATACTAGGCTCAGTTTATTAAACCTAATAAAAGAGCTTAATGAGCTTTATTTTCTGCAAAGTTCCGGATCGTTGCTATAACGGAATCATGACCCAGCATATCGTATCCATGTTCTGTAACATATATGACAGCATATGTTGTTTGGTCACCTGACAATCTGGATAACCGAAAGCACGTACCAGCACGGTGCTTTGTTAGAATAGCAACTGCGGACACAGGACTCTTCAAAACCTTTGATAAAGGCAAAAAACTAATTTCTGGGAAGTTGGTCACATCCATTAAAAAAATATGGGACGGTATGAGATGGATTTGACTTCAAATCAAATAATGAGACTCCGCTTTTTATTTTCGAAAGATGGAGGACGTCAAACACTCTGAACTATATATATATATATGTATATATATATATATATATATATATATATATATATATATAGAAAGAGAGAGCGACCCTACAATTCTGTCCAATTAGTCTCAAAAGAGCCGGCCGGACTTTAATGCTTGTAGGTGTAAACTGATGCATATTCACAACTCTCTGAATGTCGCGTAATACCTCGACTACTATCATTTTCAGACCGTTCTAGTTGAGAATTACTTTAGAAAGTGTGTTTCCCACATTCTGTCGAGCTGTCTGAACGTTATAGTGGAAACCAATTGGTCGGTGACATTCCGGCGTTACTCAGACTTCTTTTGGGTTAGTCTGGTCCGCGTTATTTTCATATTCCTCACAGTAGTTTCGTGCGGCCGAATTTCGTGAATGAAGCTGTAATCTAGTCACCATATTTACAAAAAGACAAGTGTTTCCTAAGAACTGTACGACTTCGTAACACTTAGACAGTCTGGGGGAATGAACTCTTGAATTTATGACAAAGGATTGACATTATCGGGCATACATTCTTTAGAGTAGTGTCGATGTAGGGGTAACATGATGACAGCTTTCAAGATAGTGGTGTCTCGTGATTATCCATGCCAACTGTCGCTCAATATGACAACAGTTCTAGCTCAGTTTCTAACGGATCTGGAATGAGTGTGTATTATCTTCATGGAAAAAAATGCAAACTGCCAGCAGCAAATTTCTTCTCAAAGTTTCTGCGTACGTTTTGGTTTATTAGGGAGAATTCCGCGGTTTGTTGTAAAGAGGGTAATGTACGCGTGAGTGTTATTTTTACTATCCTCAGCAATGCATATAATCTTTTTATGAAGGTGTCAATGTCCACTGAGCCCTACTGCGAGTCATGTGATCTAAGCTTAAGTCACCGCTGCCGACGTGAGCAAGCTTTTATGGAACTATGCACGTGCGATGTGGTCCACAAAATGGGGGTAACTCACCGGTATTTTGTGAACCAAAGGAATTATCTAAGCCGCATTCAGTGGTCTTTAGCTGCCAACCCGCACTAATCCACTTTTCATACCCAACCATCAATGATTTTTTTCAATCACTCTTTCATCAACCCTACTCTTTCAACTGTCGAATGGGCACAGACGGAGAGTTAAAGGACCCTATCAACATTATCACCATCATACAACAGATTCGGGTATGACTAGAAGATGTGACTTGGATCGTCGCCCACTTGATAAAAATTAATTAAAAAAAACTAAGCAATAGAACTAGAAATACTCTAAATACAGATACGTCGTTGATTACGGCACACCCTCATTTCGGATGGTATTTCTAGTCAGCAACTTGTGTAGTCACGCGAATCCCAGTTAGACAAGTAACGCATACCCACTTTATTCAGTGGAACGATCAAGGACTTTGTATTACGTAATCACCTTGTTGCTTGACGACCACACGGTTCTATCCAACTATTGATGGTCTCCGTCTATAATGCCGGGTATCGTAAACTTTTAGCTAGAATGCAGAGTAGGTGATCCGACCACCGCAGTCCATCTAACCTGATTAATTGGTCAACTGATTGAGCATCCCGAATGTTTCGAGACAGACACAGGCAAACGGGTACATTACTCATGCGATCAGTCCACTTAATGCGGATCAATTGGTGGAGACACCGATGACAAAACCCAAGTCTGATTATATCTTTATAGTGGAGGCGTCATATTTTCGAACCATAGAGCGAAACAGAACGCACACAAGCATTATATACCCTTCGTTCCAACAACAACTGAACGTCATTTTGACACAGCGTATGATATAGGTTGACACAGGCAGTATGCATTTACTGTTTTCGTAGATAACTCATCTGCATTTTGACAAGCTGAGGAGATAGTTACCCAAGTATGTGAAGTTTACACAGTCGCAAGCGAATGGCCTTCTTCAATCTAGAAGCAGCGCTCTGCACCTTGAATGTGCGGAACACACTTCATTCAACATCAAGATGTTTACACCTTGCCTCGCTTCTAGTCTTATGCACCAGTTTGCAAAGAACCTATAAATATTACATTGAAGCATACTTAGAGGAGACGTAACGGTTTATTTGTACGTAATTAACAATAGAAAATTTTTAACATATAGAAACCAGATTGATGGGTAAATACTGCATGTAATGTCCGACTTAGGACAAACAGTACGTGTGCACTTATTAAACTTGGACCTCAGTTCATCCTTGTATCTAGCCAATGGACCAACTTCTCCACGGTGAGCGTAAAAGGTGGTTACATCTGTATACGACGGGAATACTGAAAAAACATTATGATATCACCAAAAATGGAGCCATCGAATGTCCTGGAATGCCATAATTGATGCAAAAGAGAACAAGCTTACTGGGTATGTGATGTTTTCTTTTATATTAGTTTAGTAAGTAAAGAAGATGGAACAAAGGATTTAAAGAATCTTTAAGGGCATTAAAACCCGTATGCATCGGTCACACTTTCGACGGTAGATGATCATGGCAACTGCTTTGCCATAAGCTAATGTACTGTGCAGAAGCGGTTTGACTTACAATGAAAGTCAGATTTTCCGGCTGCTTTATACAGTGTGCGCTTGCTCAATGTGATATCAACGCCGTCAAGAGATAAACGGAATTGTTCCTTTTTTCTGAAGCCTGCTTCGTTTCGGTGGCGGTAAAATTGTTTTGCCGGTTTACTAGAGCTATAAACATAGTGTTTTAATGAACGTAAGGCGATTAAAACGGCAAACACGGAACCACGAATCAAAGTACAGCCCATCATATTAAGCAAATTATGAACGATGTGCACTGTCATCACTCATTTTGCAAAAACACTACAATGGGTTAACACAAAACGATGACAAAATAAGTATGCAACTGAAAAGCTCAAATAAATGTCTGGGACTAGAAAACGAAGGTTGTTGTGTGTACTATCTTTCCCAGAAAGTCATTACGAGTGCTGCTGGGAGCCACTTAAGAACCATATCGATAGATCCTAATCGCATCTGCATTGGTATTACACTCCAGCTTTAGAAGATCCGCTGAGGCAGTCGACACAATAACTTTAACGTTATAGTCGTTGTTTGTGGATTGTAAGAGGGTGACCAATAACTGTACCCCTCAACTTCACTCAAGAGCTTGTTTTCAACGGTACACAACAAATTTATACAAGACTCGATAAGTACATGAGAGCTACCTTGTCACTTCAACGTTCTTTGATGGCGGAACCTTTCAAGCTGCAGCTGGACTCGACTCTTGTTGTCCCGCACTCATCAAGCTGGTAAACCTGAAGCATACTTCCTTGACTAATAAATACCCTTACTTCTTGTCAACGATTTATCAGAGGTAATTTACGATCACTCTCCTCACTCTGCTTCAGTAGTAATCTTGGCTCCGTTGTTTCGACCTGTGTGGTCGACGGAGACCATCCCTCTGTTTTGGGGTCGCCTAAAAATATAGTCCAAGGGTTTTGCGAAAACCACATTGGAATCAGCCTGACCTAAGCCATAATTGGAGTTTTGATATTCATTATACTTCGTTGACGTACTGAAGCTCGGGAAGCGGACATGACTAAGAGCATACAGGCTTTCGTTCTGGAAGAGAAGATAGTTATCAACTTTTCACTCTTTGCCAAATTCTAGAGCAGCGTCATGTCTGCTGCTGGTCAGAAATTGTCGTGTATCTCGACTACAAATGTGTTCGATTCGGTGGATCGATCTACACTTTTAGTGTCACGTGAACGCAGTGGTGCAGCGACCAATTATGCGAACACGCTATGGACGCTTTATTCTTATACTTTAACTCAGGTTGGTGTTTTTGATAGACCATTTGACAGTCTTGGCATCAGCGGCGACGTACGTCAAGGCTGTTCACTTTCACCGTCTTCTAAAATTTCATCAAAGATGAAATGATGGTGAATTGTCCGCAACACTCACAAGATGCCGATATCGACCTCCTGCATGATGAAAGACTAACTGGCCGTGATTATATTGAAGACGAGATGTTTGACAATTTCAACGCAGCACAAACAATGCTAGAAGCTACTTGGCCCTGTGCTGAACAATAAGGAAGGCTCTTTGAGGCTTAAAATTATGAAGTTCTTCCACAAGACTGGTGGAATTACGTAAAGTTAATGTTGGATAATGAAGTTATGAAGGTTGTTGACCGGTTTGTAGACTTGAGAAGCTGCATCAGCGGCCAAGGAGATGTGGGGAATGAAATAAAGGTGCGCATCTTTTAGTCTAGGGTGATGTTCGCTAGCTTAGGGTATCACGGGCGACAGACGGGTTTCTCTATGAAGCTTAAGATTTGCGAAGATAAATCAACAATGACGGCTGTATTACTTCACGGCAGTAAAACTGGATCCCTCAGAATAGAACACGTGGGCCGTCTTCCCAAATCTGGTTCTCGATGCCTACCTTCGATTGATCACATCGGGTAGCACCCAGGAGTAATTAACGAGGAGGTTGGGAAGCGCGTAGCTAGTAGTGACTATAAACCGCGTCCATCTAGTCAATTCCTACATTCGTGCTAAGGATGCCAACAAGTCATCTGTCACACACTTTGGTGATGCTGCGGCCGACTGGCGTAAGGTGTAAGGTGGACAGATGATAACCTAGCGTAGAGAAATGAAGTCCTTCATCAAAGGACTTGGCCAGTGTAGATCAGGTTCGTTTCCCGGGCTACAGCCGTCGCGACTTACACAGTCGGTGGCTGGGTACGTTAGGTGAGATGGCGACTAATTGACCTCAGTGGCGTGAATGTTGTCGTTGTTTGACCGAGTTGTCTGCGAAGTGAGTGCATTCGATGATACGGGAAAGAGAAGGCAGCAGGAAAGCTGTCTTCCTGATGACACCTAACTTTTACTTACAGCTTGGTTATTTGCTTGTAAGATGTAGGCATCTTGATGCTGATATATCTGAGTATGGAGGTGGCTATTTTTAACATTTAAGTCCCTTCTCTCTTTCCTTCTGCTGTTGGCTAGAGTTTGTTTATTTTATCGTGGTTGTTTGACATTTAAGCATCACTCAGAACCGTGGATGTATTGCTGTCTGTGATAGTAAGAAAAATGACTTGGCAAGACAATGTTAATACAATAAACCAACAAGCAGGTATGCGATGTTTTGCTATTAACGATGATAAGTGTGCATACCCACTCTTGGTGACGATTTCAGTGCCATATTCACAAAGTACCCCACTCAAATGATCATGTGAGCTGCCAAAATGAGCCTTACAAGGAATTTGAGTAGGTAGCTATCCGCCAGCTTGTTCTGTCTTCATGGTTGAAAGATAACTACTAAATATTACTTTAAATTAACAGTCGCTGTATGTTGATGACGGCCTTTATAGTAAGATAAATTTTCCGGCTTGTTTACTTCGAAAGGAAGCAGTAGACTCGGGTTCCACTTTTATTAGAGCTTATCAGTAATGCATACGTTCGTCTGGACCGGAATTTGCACTTCGATCTTGATGTATCTAAGATTAGCGTGTTAGCAACAAAATTGGTACATGCGCAATGAATATGATCAAAAACTCATATCCAAAGACTCTAACACAATCATGTGCGTACGGAATTAATCGAAACTAGACTTAACGCAATCACTCTGTTCAGTCCAATGGATTACTCTGTGAGTACTGGGTGAACGCCCTCTGTCCTTGGACTATCCACAGACCCTATCTAAATTGTCTTGCAGTGTTCACGATCCCCATGTTGTCGCAGACTGTGACATCGTCAGCAAAAGAAAAGTTTTGGTTTATAGTCGTTTATGAAGTCTTCAATGCAAATGGGCTTCACCCGCCGTCTGGTCACGGACCATGGTTCCAATTCTATCGCATGCGTGGAGCTAATGTAACCAAAATAGGTCGAAGCAACTGCCTATCACTCCGCTGGTGGTCACTATGACTAACCGTTCGTGAAAATTTTTCTCAATCCCTTCTCGGGCTGTGATGGACTGTTGGTCGTTTACAGTTTAATCTCAAATATTGTCATATATTTCAACCCATAAACGAAAGTAAACGCAACAGCTAGGGAAAGTAAGGATACTTTGTCTGTCCACTTTCACAGAAAGTAGCTGTGAGAGTACGTCTCTTATTACTCTCCAGAAACAGGCCCCTATGTAGTCCCTGCAGTTTGTCAGGTGAAGAACACGGAACTGGTGGCTACCTGACACGCTGGTAATGCGCCTCAGTATTCATCTTAGTCCTTACATCCAACTCATCTCCTTGTCGTTTTTGTAGACACTGTATGACAGAGACCGACGAGCTCGCTTACAAAAAAGAATCCTTTTATACCTCAAGTTCACACTATATTTTCTCCAAGTCTGTCTATTCCCTGAGTGAACCTTCACCAGACTTGTTGCCTAACAGGAAAGTTCAATAATCAGATTATTTCCTCTACCACCAACATAGAACACTTTCTGAGGTATCATTTTACCGTCTAGGATCCACCATCTCTCCAATAATGGTATGTTCTGCAAAAACTTCCCCTAGTCTAACAGTCTGGCTTTGTTAACCAACAGATTACTAACCAAACAAATGAAGTACAAGTTGATTTGCACTTCATTACTTAAATGTCTACTGAATGCTTTATCACAGATGTTTTCTAATTAGTAGACCTTCCTGCTGCATTTAGCCAGCTCGGTTTGCAATGCTTCATAATCCAAGTTATCTGTTTTCATTATTTTCTGTGTCTGTTCCACAAGTTTGTTACTCATCCGCCTTTTCCAAGTTTACGTTCCACTCATGCCTTCTCCGCTACTTAACAGTTTACTGAATAGCCTCCTCAAAGCTCATAGTCTGTGCTGTACTTAATCAAGGTAATAGTAAGGCCAGCTATCACAATATTCAGCGAAGTTTGCGGCGACTGAGTATGAGTAAGCAACCGAGAGTATATCTCGTAGGTACATTAGACGAATCATTAGGAAGCAGTCTTGGTCATTTCACACACTTACTGTGGCCCAAAAGGTTTATCCACTAGGCCCATTGCTATTTCTGTTCTCTGTAAACCATTACCTGATGTCTGTCTTGTCACAGATGTTTTCCAGAGGGACTTGGACGGTGTCTCACTTGTCAATGGATGATCTAATTCATTCAAAACTGCGAAGTCGAAAATCAGGCACATACGACATCTTGGCTCTAGAGGGTACCACGTGGTTGAGTAAGGTCTCGGTAGGGTATTACCATGTGCTATTTGAAAGACTTCCGTTAATTCCTTGCCAGCCAACAGCGTCTAGTGGTCTATTGTATGTGCTGAGCAGAATACTTGAAAAAGTCCTGGCGGCTTACCTTCTTAGTTTCCTTGTTACGTTGGAACTATCAGTGCCGGATATCAGTATACCAATATACGTTTCATATTAGAAACAGAGCACAGTCTTACGACTATCCAGCGGTGGTCACAAAAATAGTCACGAAGATCGCATGACAACAATGCAGATGTCCTAGATGGAAGTGATGTCACAGTGACTCCTTAACTGGGCCCGTTTTATCAACGTTCTGTAAACTGGAACACCGGTCAATGAGAACCAGTCAGACGACACAGTCACTCTCGCTGAAAGAGATGCAATTTCACCATTTGTGATTTTGCATCCTGAGCTGATTTTCCCAAAGAGCTAGTGTTAATACATTTTTTTAGAGTGGTTTAAAAAACTGTCGGAGGAAATATTGGTGTCGCATTTCTCTGTGTTTTTTAGTCAATTCCAGATCAGTACCATAACTAATTCAGTGTCCACCATCTTTAGTTCACATTAATAGTTTTTTTTCCAATTCACTCATTCTCAAGGCTATTACTAACATCACTGTATTATTTCCTTTAATCGTCATCCTCATCTTAGATAGCAATACACTAGTGATTCTCACCGATGCTTAACTTCCTATATTAGTATCTCCTTACCAGTTATGTTCATCCTCTTTTTCCATTCCTGTATATTTGCTAGACTAACATTTAATTCCTCATCTCTTTCACATCAACTCGGTGTTCACAGTGTGTTTGACAGCCGGTAGCTATTAATTTTCAACATGTCAAATTGTCTCTATTCAGTATTTCAGCTGTTAATGCGATAGGAAAGACCAAACAACAGTTGCATATTCTTTTCCAACATCGGCACAGTAAAGAATTCGCACAATATTGTATTGTGGGACCATAATGGAACACGTGAATACAGGGTGTTCACACATGTAAAACACTTTCTTCCCTGCAAGAATTCAGTAAACCAGTGTTTGTGTATACTTACACAGTTGTATTGATCATTTTATACACGACTGTAACAACAAAGTATTCTGCTATTAAATGTTTCAAAACTTTTGGATTCACTAGGAAATATCCAAATTGAAAATTTTCATTTCCTTTCTTTGTAGGATCGGCACCAAATCTTTAACCTGTACATTCGAAAATGAACGTTTATATCAGAAATTTTGATGATTTGATTCTGACATCTGAATCAATTATACAAAACAGTTTTGATACACTCGTCAATGACATACTTTATCGAATTTGCCCATCTGATTTATGTTTACAACAATTGCTCCTAGAAGAGTCGGATCCATCTGATGGAGGTTAGAAGCCGTTTTGTGCTATAATTCGTGATATAGACACCATTAAAATGGCCGAACCTCTTAAACTGCCAAAGCTAAAAGCAGATACTAACCTAACCGTTCGTGAGAGTATTGCCGCATTGTCAAAAAAGTCATTGGCTAAGGATATACCTAACCCTCAAACACGATGCCTGATACTTATCCAGAGACATGTATCCCCTCTGTGTGTTGTTAATAATTCGAGTCTGTACTCAAAGTACATGCAACTCTTGCGCGAATGGGCATCGATTCCCGAGTGTTGTGCAGCTTTCATGCAATTTCTGTTATCAGTATCTAATTCAACACTGGTTATTGAACGACTCGCTCGAATTCGCAGATTTCTATTCACTGACATCTCGCAGTACATTACTGATCTTTCTGAATATGGAGAGGACGAACATTTCCGAGCGAAATTTTCCAAGTGCATCATGTTATTTCTCCTGCCGGAGTTGACAAATGGTCACTTTAAACCACTCATCGAAGTTAAAAGATGTGCGACCGCTATTAATCACTTTGACATTCATCCAGCGTTAATGTATTATGTATCTTCCTTCTGGGATGAAGATTCGTCAATTCTGTGCAAAATTTTGATTGCCCCACTTTTTAAATCTTTATCCGGAGAATTTGTCAACTCGATTGACTATAACAACCTGTGCATATATAGACCAGATACACAGTCTTCTTCTGAAAATAAAGCGATCAAGACCAGTTTAATGTTGCGGGCATTTGGACTACTCTACTGTGCCTATGATCTTCTCAAGCTATTCACGGAATCACTTGAGGCAGTCAGCGGCGGATACACCATACCTCATCTTCATGCTAGTAGTGTTGGCAAAAATGATGTCAGAGGTGTATCCGCATCTTTGTGTGCATTCCACTGCGTTCGGTAATTGTTCCCCGTGGTTATGATATGTTGATTAATCATGGTTACTTTTGTTTTTGACATTTAAAGTCAACACATTTCTAAGGTAACAAGTGGTGTACTAACATAGAATCGGACGTTACTGCATAGACGACAAACCCACATTCTGGGACTACTTAGGTGTATTAGAATGAAACAGTCGTTAGATGAAGAACAAGCTTGGTATTATTCAAACATGAATGGCATAACTACGGATCCATCTTGAGTTACATGGCGGCCGACCTGTTTTTCACTGTAAATCACGTATGGTAGAGAAATTCGTCTCAAATACACAAACGATATTGTGTTGGGAACTAAACATCCTCTGTGATTTCTTTGATAAACGATGAAATTTTGGACTCATTGCAAATATCAACTGACAATAGAACCTTCATGATAGCAATCTTACTCAATTTTAATAACGCCGACTATCAAACATACGACAATCGGTTGTATATTTCGGTAAACTGACAATGCTTTTTTGACATGGGACTGTAAACTATTCTTACTCAAACGACTGAAATTTTAGTGATAGCTTGTTTTGCAAGATTTGTGATTGTAAGTGACATCGCGATAGTTTCATTGCCGTTCAAAAAATGTTTCCAAACCATCACACCATTTTACCAGTATTGCGGGAAACTAAGTTGTTTTAAAGTGGTCATGGGATGCTTAACTGTGTTGATCACTCGACTCACTTTACGTTTTAATAGCAAGGTTATTATCAGATATAACAATTCGCAGCTGTTCAGCCATACAGAATTAAATACAGAGGAATCTGTCCCAATCATGGCTTGTTTCCGAAAAATACGTTATTAATGGAAATGATGTAAAACTGACTACTTTTGTTGTTACTCTAACGGCTACTGCGTGACACTGTGTACCGTTGAATAGACGAAAATGGTCCGCACCTTATACTGTTTGCTTTATTTTATCTGTCTAAAGTTTCTCTCAGAACTTTAGTGATTAATATCAAATAGGTTTGCGGCTCCTTGAATTCACAAATTGCTCATGTAAAGCTAGCACTTTTACCAAATTATTTTCTGAGGTAACCCCACTATATACATTGTTTATAACCATGTATGTTTTCGTTGTTTGACAGAGTTGTCTCTGAAGTAAGGTTTGTAACGAAAGTGAAACACTGACAGTTTCTGGGGAAATGTATTATGGATACAGTCCTGGTTAGCCGATCGTTTGTAAGATTTAATCACTGTTATGCTGATCGTTCAAATTTTCTCGTAGAACCTTCTTGCTTTGATTCACTGTACTACGGTTAAAGGAGGCTACTGTATGTAAGTGTAGAATTAACTGGGGATGCACTACTTTCGCTGTTAGCTGAAAGCCTCAATAAGATTCAAGTAGGGTCTTGCAGTAGAGCCCTTATACGGAAAATTTGGAGGCATCATGACTAATTATGTTTCGTTTTCTTCTGAGTGAAATAACTGGAAAATCTTATGATACAGACTGTCTACCATTGGTTGACAGCATCCGTTGACACCGACATCGATTACTGACAATAATTGAACAGAATGAAACATGCGTTTACTTTCTGGGATGGATTGGGAAAAGTTTTACATAACGTCTTGTAATATTCATGCAAAATTCCAGTGCTTATTTACATTCTGGTGGCCGATTACCGCGTTGGTACAATTAGCTACGGACTAAATGTGCTAGAAATTTTTTAAATTGACTTTCGTTTTCTTCTCACCAGTGTTAGAACAACGAACCAATCGCTCACGGAATTTTGTTTATACACGCCAATTAGGGGTGTTGACGATAACCACTTTGATTGGTGCAGAGACACGTCTACGGTGTGATATGTGACTCCGAAGGTGGTTGATTCCAAGAACATTTTACTTAATGAGTAAATGTCATTCTGTCGTCGTAAGTGGCGATAATAGCATGTCGACATCAGTTTGGGATGAAAACAAAATATGATATGACATTTTCAGGATTTTTATTTAATCTTTGCATGTGATCTTAACAGGAAAGAACCAGAGCGCCACATTTAAGAAATTTACGCACATTACATTCCTACATCATCCGGAAAATAGAAAGAGATTCTGGTTACAGCTTGTTCTGGGATCGTTGGCGATACTCAGTGCCCAAAATAGAACTGATAGACATGAAAAGCAGAGAGCCCACCGGAGTGTGACTCTTGAAAAGTCAAACTGCTTTCCAGGAAGATAGTCTTTTCCAGTTCATCCAAACGTCTCTCCTAACAACTCAGTCAAACAAGTGAATAAAACGTTATTCTGAAAAGGATTCAATCCATTGTGTTCAAAACCTTGTACGCTCGAATGAAACGGCATTTGGGAAGACGCCGTTTGCAATGAGCGGACAAGTGGTATATGTGCGAAACATAGATGCTGAGAAATTTTGATTGTCACCAAGACCCTTAAGAATAATTAAGCCTTCCTTGGACCGCTGCATATCAAGCTATTTAATCCAGCTCAGTGTGTGCTGGCTGAAGCTGACACTTAAGTAGGTGAATAAATGAGGCTGTGCGCCTGCATTTATGATTGTGAATGATGTGCAGTTTTCTGGATCCTGTCATTGGTTGGTTGGCTAGTTACGCCTGGAGACAATCAATTCATTTAGAAAGGGTTGATCTAGTCACACTAAAACTCTATTTGTGTATACTTGAGTAATTCAGGACAGGGTGCGTATAAACGGAAACATGTTTGCTTAGGACTTGGTAATTTTCGTTGGCAAACAAGAACCAATCAACCTGTATTATTTACTGGATGCTAAAGCTGTCAAGAATCCATTAGAATGAGATATTCATCCGTTTTCGTATTATCAGAAGTACTTTTAACTATTTGTTATCCTTTGCTCTGGTCCGAAGAAGTTGCTGTTCGTTTACTGATTTCTTGGGTTTGTGAAACCCAGTAGAACAGTACTGTTGCAATATGACCCCGAGATTGATTCCTTACCTTAAATGATTGAGCTGGCCTTATCCATCTCATCGAAATAAAGAGAAGGCCTATGTTGCGCGTTGTCTCATTAGAGTGTGGAAGGTTGAAGTGATTTGGTTTATTTGTTCACTTGCTGTTATGTTATCAAGTTTGTTGATTTCACGTGAGCGACTGATGAGGTTAAACCGAAGTGTCAACCTCTCGCAACATAAATATTTTTCTTGTTTTGACGGAGATTCGTTAGTTTCATTCCTTTAATCCTTAGCCGCCATATGACCCAGTGACTCATCAACAGCATGCAGTAGCAGTGAGGTGTTTGTTGAAGTCTATAGCATATTGATTTAGGCTCGGCTTGTACAAACAAGTGGGGGAACAGTAGGCAATCTGTGATTTATGTTTGTTATTCTACAGGCTGATATGTCTGCATAACATTGTGTATCAGCAAAAGCTATATGAGATCAACCAGAAGTTGGCCTGAACGGAAAGATGGTTTGACGAACAGTCTGTTTCCGGTTACTTATTATCAGGTCAGTGACATAAAAGTTAAACCACAACGGTTTTGAAGTGCCCAATATCAAAAGCGATTTGTCACATAACATTTTTGGACGTTTGGAAAGTTGAGTACTCAAACTAGTTCCCGAAGATACCGGGTTGGTGCCGGGTGATTCATGGTGACCGTATAGATTGAAAATTGTCGAGAGCTGATTTCGAAAAAATGAAGATTGTGTTCATAGCATGCATAAAATCATCTGACATGGTTTTTGATGTTCAGCACTTAACAAACGTGCATCTCAGTATTAAAAAAATATGTGCGTTATGTTATCAAGACACACCTTAATTTAGTTAGGAAGTCTCGCACACACCTGCCTTGTAAAACGCTCTAACTGCTCATTAAAGCTTTCTTTCTGTAACAGCGATGTAACAACAGTATAAGTTTATCAGTAATCGTAGTGACTGACACGTCTGCGTTTGGGTCATTTATATTAGAAAAGGTGGACTAGCGAGTGGTAAACAGTACTGCTGTAATTGATAATCCACTAGGATAGCGGAGTAAGTCTGCATCGTAAAAAAACATGTACAAGCATACGATTAGATTGAGCTGCATGTGGTCAATAATTTGGGAATGCAAACAGATAAAATTATGGTTCACCGGCGAGTCATAATTAAGAAGCCATTCAATCATGTATGCAACTTACATACATATACCTTTCGTCCGCACGCACGCAGCAGATCATCACACCACACCAATAATGTGTATAACTGCACCATAATAAACACAGCTGTCCACCACGTACGTCGAATTCAATCTGAAGATATACAAAACCTTTGAAGGATGCACCAATTACTACTCTTGAATTTCAATATAGAAATCGTTTTTCTTGTGTGACAATAAACAGAAGGTCCGCAGATTCATGGGCTACTGCGATTGGATACTTGATGACTCAGATGTCAGTGATAACCGTTTTTCATGGAGTATGACTCTGTGTGATAGTAACCCCATCGCAGTGTTATCCGACCCTAGAGTCACCAAAGCACTCAATGCCTTAGAAGGACCTGTGACCTAGCCCGGCAGCTTCATGACTACGGAAATGGCCCAATTCCGAGAAAGTTAACAGGCAGTGTTTTTAATTTGCTATTGATCACTAAACAGCTCTCTCCACAGATGCACACTTATGACAACATTCGTTCTCAATCCCACCAACGTTGTATGGAAGCTGTCCGACTTCTGTTCATTCGGTGGTCACAAAGCGCTTTCGTCATATTCTGTTTAATCGTTGGGCCTGTTTAATTTCCTTTAGTCAGCAGCAGTTGGCTTCATGAAACGCAATAAAACATTGATTGAGTTCGTAAGATTCATGAGAAATATACAAATTAGTGGTAACTGAGAATGCTTGTGCACATCTGAATCTGCATTGGATGGTTTTGAAAGAAAGGGCAAGCCGGAATATTGTTTGGATCCAGAGGGTCAGCAATAGAAAGACCCTAAAAAAGGTAATCGGACAATAACGGACGGAATATGGACCAAGCCACTGCCTGTCAAGCATACAACCAGCCAAATGCAACACTCGACAGACATTAGTTGGTCAGCATCAGCGACAAGAATACCTTCATTTGACCACAATGATTCCGATGATCGAGTTATCTGATTACTCAATTTGATGTCCCGAATAGGTGTGTCGGGTTTGTGCTGAATTCACCCACCGATGGCGCGGTAGAGACTGACTCTAGCGGATTGGGCACACCCAGAAGCTAAAACAGTGTTCTCTGCAAGTTAAGCAGCCCGTACCATGTTATACTTTTAGCGAGTTACTGCTAAATGACGCAAGTACTTTTGTTAAGGGACTTTGGAGTTGATGGCGGATCCTGTGTACTAAAACTGTCTCCTCTGATTAACCGGTAGCATATTGAGAACTGTCCCGGTTTGAACAACCTGTCTAATGGAGAACGTGGTATCGTAACCTGTCTTATGGTTTCACGTTATACCCTTTCAATAAGGCTAATGTCCTCCACGAAGTAAGGTCGGCCAGCTGGAATATTTAGCTGAAGAGAGGCATACGCTAACGAAGTGAACGTAATAGTGGAACAGTCCGAATGAGAATGTCTAAACGGTTTGTCGAATAACCCAAATAGCGAGTTGGCCATCTTGGTGATAGAAAGACTTTCAGCTTACTGGATCAAGCAGTGTGGAGGAACAATAAGAAATGGCTGGTTACGGAGCCCTTTCAGGATCTTTCTCCGGAATGATGCAACTTAGATTGCTGCACATTAAATCCGCCGTTCATTTGGTCGCCAAAAGTCAACAAACAGTAAAATGTCGGTGTGGTACACGTCCTGAAAGTTCCTCTCGTACACTCCAGTCATGCCTACGTTTATTCCGAAAAATGCGAACGACACAACATTGCAGTTACGTGAAGTGAGCACCTACAGCTTCACGACCAACTCATCTATTAAGCCCGACATCTTTTATTCAAAGAAGACAAAACCAGTGTTGCCGAGGTGGCTTCTGTAATCCTTACAGAAAGGAAACCACAGTCAAACTGATGAAGTTTGGATATAGTTTTCGGGGATAAATTTAATACTCATGCGCATTTCTTTTTTGCTGGACCCCTTATTTCCTCAAAATATTGCAATTTCTCATCATGCTCAATAATAGGAATTGCATACATCCATCATCACATCAATTCCCCCAACCATATGGGTATCTCGAAAGTTGATGTTTCAAACGTTTGTAAAGTATCTGTTCGGGATTCTGTCAATGTCAAATGTAGACCACAAAAAACGACTTGTATTGTTGAATCACAAACTTCATTTAAGTAGAGGGTTTAGATTTTACCTTGACGATCTGCGTGAATCCCATCTCTGAACGATATGTCTCTCCTCAAAAGCGAACTGTTAATGCTATTCCAAAAAAAATATGTTGTGTAAACTCATTGTCATGTTGAAGCTCTTCGGGGTAAGAACATATGTTGGATCGTATCACAGCAGGCTCAAAACCATGCAGCAAAATCGGTAAGCTAACTGCAGTTCGCGTGATTTGTCGATTACCTCCTGTTGAAGCAATAAATAGGGCGGTTTCAGTTTATATATATATATATATATATATATATAAA